>JASCZI010090691.1:113624-136413 GCA_036250425.1 Stylosanthes scabra
ACCTAGAGAAAAAGATGCGGGTCATGATAATGAATGGTCTGAAAGAAGGCATCGTGATGACAGGGACGTTGGTCGAGAAAGGTCTCGAGACCGGGATAGGGAAAAGTCTAGAGACCGCGATCGTGACCGTGACCGCGAAAGGGATCGTGAACGAGATCGAGATCGTGACCGGTACAGGGAAGACAGGGACAAATATGCAGATCATCATAGGTACCGTGACCGTGAAGCAGAGCATGATGATGAATGGGAAAGGGGGCGGTCGTCAAGGACACACAGCAAATCACGGTTATCTCAAGAGGAGGAACACCATTCTAGGCCCAGAGATGGTGATTATGGGAAGAGGAGGCGGATGACCTCTGAGTAGTTTTATATGCTGCTGATTATTTTTCCATTGCAGAAGGAAAGAATGGTAACTGAGAAGTAATGGTTTATTATGTCTTTTTGGGATTCTCTGGTTGTGCGCCTCTGGTCCAGAAGTTGTTGAGCATCTGTTCCATTTCAATCACTTGTTCTGATTGCTTCTTGTTAGTAGCATGGCTTTGTTTATCTATGAGGAAGGTTAGTTTTAGTCCTACAATTCTTTTTATGCTTGGGTTATTTAGCTTGTGATATTTGTATTTGATGTGCATTTTTTAACTACTAGTGGTGTAGTACTAATGTCTTTTACAGTCTTGATTTGTCAACTTTTCCTTCAGCTCGATTAATTGTTTGCCAAGGCTTGGTTTTAAGCATAGATTACAATAGACTAGAAAGGTTTTGAGTATTCTGATAATGAATAAGCATGTGTAAATATCAAGTATTTGAAATGTAGGTCAATTATCAATATGAACTCAGGAAACCTTAAATGAAGTTGTAACCACCAAAGGAGAAGCATAACGAATTCTTATCTGTAGGTTCTATAAGAAACAAGTATTAATTTTGAATGTAAAGTTTCACATATTGCATTGCGTAGTTAAAATTGCATTGCATTACATTATTTCTTTTGTTCATCTGTGCTCTTCTTTATTCAAATAATCCCATCTAAATTTCTGCTATAAGATTTTGAATATTTTTACTTTTCTGTAAACTATATTTTCTTAATAAATCTTACTAGTATTATTAATGTTCTCCACTCCTGTATATAAGGCTGTAGTGTTTTATTCTCTGCCTGAATGTGTGCGCTCTTGTGATGTCATGCAAACATGATTGTTTTTTGTGATAAGTTAAGAGTCAAGCATGTCTCCTCTTCAAGACCAGGATGCTTGACTTTTGGATAAATTGAAAATTTGTATTCATCTGCTAAAAACACTGGTTCTTTTGTTATCATTTATTAGTTAAGCATAAGCAAACTACAGGAATTTATTATATCATGCTAGCATATAATCATTCTGGTGAGTAGTATATGTACAATATGCTTGAATATGTGGTAGATTTTGTAATTTTTGAATATGTGATCACATCTATCCTTTTTTCCTATTTTTGATTGTGTGTGTCTTGGATTAAAAATGATGTGTTTAGCTGAACATGTGTATATGTACATTGATTTCGGTGGAAAACATCTGATATTCTGGTAAGTAGATAATATATACCCACAAGATACTATGCAGTAGTATAGCTCCTTTGATTTGGTAAACCTTGTTTTTCTTTTCCCCCAAATTCGAGCTTATTACACTTCGTTTCTTTGTAGATGGAGTGTATATTTTTGTACTTCATATAGGTATTTGTTGTTCAATTTTCTTAAGATGCTCTCTTAAGAAATGCCCAAGGGAGAAGTATCTTTGGGACAGGGATGTGAAAAAAAATGGTTGAAAAATGTCTGGTGTCAAATAATCGAGGATTAAATTCCTGGCTTAGATTTTTTAATTGTTCAATTTATTTATTCGATTCTTGAATTATATACATTTTCAAGTTATTTGTATTTCGGTGGCAAAAAATTCTTGGGTTCCACCTGTCTGATACTAAAGGTGGTAGTTAGTTTGTGGATTTAGAGGGCGAAACTTGACATAACATTGAGGTTACTACTTTGGTGGACTTGCACTGCCTTCCTTTTGTTGTTGTGGTTTTTAATTACTTGACATGAATTAAAATTGTGTTTTACTGCTTCGTGTTAATGCCTTCTGAATTTCAATTAGTATTGTTCTTGTCCCATGTCATGTAGGAACAATTGTGTTGAGAAAGGAAACTGGTCATTCAAACTCTGGGTTGCTGTGGGGTTCAATCAAGCCTTCAATATTGAACAATCCTTTTTATTACAAGGAGAAGTGGAACATTTACTATCAAGTTTTTAGCTTTTGATTTGAGTTTATGTTTTAGTTATTAGCACATGAAACCGAAGTTGTTGATGTAATGGGTTTAACTTGCTGAAGTCTGTAATGCTTAAGATTGCTTAGAACTTATGTTTGATTGATGTATTAGAATTTAGCACAGGATGTTGATATTGTGCCCCGTTTCTGATTGGCTCGCTGTTGTATCATTTTTTTCCACTTTTTTTTTTTTTTGTTTTGGGTGTTTTTTTTACCCCTAACATATTGTTAGTATACTAGTTGAGCATGCAAATATTGTGTATGATGTAGAGAGCTAACCATTCTGTTAATGTAATCACTCAAAGATGTAGAAGTTGTATATGATGTTGTCTTGTAGTTTTTTTTTTTTCCTCTTTTTTTTTGGGGGTTGGGGTTGAGTCATGTTTTGTATTTCATGATGTCATGTAAATATATTTTTTGGGGGGTTGAGTCATGTAAATATTGATATTTGCATTTTTTAAATAAAGGTCCTATCCAGCTCAAGTTTTGATTTGTGTTTTCATCTTGTTATTTAGTTAGTCAAATGGAATCCATATGTTAAGATTTTGTGGGCTTCATTGTGTTTATGTCTGTTCTCATACTCACTTCCTCATCTTCAGGAAATATAGTTTCATTAGAAAGTCCACTATGTAAAAGACATTTTCATGTGGAGATTATATTGCTGTTAGATGATTTAGTCATACATGTTTAGTCACACCATATCAACTCATCTAATATAGTTTATAACGTGATATTCATATGAAAATGTCTTTGCGTCAGTATTCCCAGACCCAAACTCTTATTCCTTCCTTTTCATCTATTTGTTAACCCCATCTTAAAGCATTAGAGTTGTAGATCCTGTTTGCATGTCCTTTTCATGAAATAAATTTAGATTATTGGATTTTTTCTCCCTTTAGAGAAATCCTATTTCAAACAAATTTCATTTATTAGTTTCCTCTGCTTTTTTCCATGACAAATGTGGGTTGAATTTTCCTCTAGAAAGTAGAATGTATAAACAGTTGAAAGTTAGTTTCATGCAACCTGTTCATGCTGTCTAATGAATGATAGATATATTTTTATTTAACCATACCTTGGAATCAAGCAAAATGCTCTCCACCTTATTTGTTCTTATTCGATTATTTTGAAAAATTGTTATCGTTTTGATGCTGATGGAATGATTTGTTTACATGACCTAGTGAAGTAAGAATATGTGCAATTAGTGTGAAATTTCTTTTGGCCATATTACTTAAAGCAATTAATTATTAAACTACTGGATAATTGCAGTAATGGAAAATTTCTTTTTCACCATACATATCATTTTATTTTCATAAAAATGTTGTTCTTCTTATTTTTTATTTTTTTATAGATAATCTTAATAAAAACGATATGAATAAATACAATACAATCCAATCCATTTTGTTTCTGTAAATCAGTAAATGTAATTCAAAAAAGTGAAAAAGACAAAATCTCTTCTAAACTAATGAGCACTTAAACAGACGCATCGAATCATGGGTTTCCGATTACAGCAGCAGCAGGAGGTCGTATCAGTCTACTACTCAACGGCTATGTTACCGGCTATAGCCAGTGAACCATTACAACGGTCACATTTTACTTGGTTCCCTAACACTATATATACATTCCCCTACTTCATCTTCTTGTACAGTTGTACTTTCAATTTTTAGCATCAACACAAACACAAACACAAAATACTCATCACAGATTCATATTCCTTCATCCTCGTACTTCTCCAAAGGGTGAATCTCAAACCAGAATCCAAATATGATGATGAGTAAGAGATTGTTGTTGCTTCCAGTTTTCCTTCTTTATGTTTTCTTCTTTGCGGGTTCAGTTTCAGTTCTCGCAGACAGCAATGCTCCTTCTCCTTCGCCCAAGTCTTCTTCGGCCAATTCTCCGGCGAGGCCACCATCTCAGGCGTCTCCTGCTCCGGTATATTCACCTGCGAAGCCACCATCTGCGTCCTCACCAACTTCTCAATCTCCGGCAGTTTCGCCATCTGGATCATCGTCGTCATCTTCTCCTTCGCCGGCACCAGCACCTCCGGCGAACTCTCCGCCACCATCATCTGTTTCTCCGGCACCTAGCCCTTCCAAGAGCGGGTCTCCACCACCTGTACCGTCTCCGGCTACTCCTCCGCCGACTGCTCAGACTCCGGCAGTGACTCCGGTAAGTACTCCACCGGTGGCAGAGGTTCCGTCAAGTTCTCCGGCGGCGACACCAGAGTCTTCCGCTGGCATTCCTTCGAGTTCGGCCGCTCCGGCAGATTCACCAGTGACAATACCGTCAAACAGTGCCTCGCCGGGGACGGCGCCTGCCAGTTCTTCGCCGGAAACTTCACAGGGTCCAGTTGGCGATGATTCGGGTTCAAGTTCAAGTTTCGGGGCTCCGGTAGTTTTGGGTGGCATTGCCGTGTGGATTGCTTTGGCTATCTAAGTGAGAAAGAGGAAGACATGTTGCTATTTTTGTAATATTTGTGGTTGTTTTTCTGTTTAGCAATTATTTTTTTATTATTTGCCGTTGTTCGATAAATAATTCATTCATTTTTCTTGTTCAATTCCTTGAACTATGTTATTTATGGGAGAATTTTTTTGGTGTCTTTATTTATTTATCGGAGAATGCTTTATGAAGTTATGCTTACATTAAGCCCCCCTATTTTTTTTAATGAACAAAAGTTTAAAACACGAAAAAGCATAATGAAGCCGGGGTCATAATGAAGTCATCATCTTTATTCTTTACACAATGTAATAATGGTTGTGCTATACCGGTATTCCCTAAGATATCTAGAGTTGCTTTTGCGATTTCATTTGTGTGAAAATAGTGGTTTAAGTCACTAATTACAAACCATAAGTCATCATCTTTTTCGATTGTTTTTTAAATAAACTAATGCTATACATGTAAGCATTTATTCTAATTAAATTCAATCAAATAAAAAATAATCACTTCAAACAAAAAATAATCATTTCCACTAAAGAACGTGAAAACACGCGCTCATTTCTTCTTCTTCTTCTCTATAATTAACTGCTGGCATCTTCCTTCTCTTCCTCCTTCTTCTTCTTGTTATCGTCGTTGTTGCCGCCATCATTGTCATTCTCGTTGCTGTCTTCTTCCTCTTCTTCTTTCTCTTTTTCGTCCTCTTTTATTTTTTCCCTCTTCTTCCTTCTCATCCTCCTCCTCAATTGTTGATGTTGTTGGTGTTGTTGTTGATGATGAAAAACTGAATTGGATATTAAAAAAAAATAGAAACAGATTTTATATAAAAACATAAACGGAACTTGAATGAAAATAAAAACGAATTTTGAATTAAAAACTGAATTGGATTTTCATGAAAATAGAAACGGATTTTTAATAAAAACAGAAACGGACTTCGAATGAAAACAAAAACGAATTTTGAATTAAAAACTGAATTGTATTTTCATGAAAACAGAAACGAATTTATAATAAAAACATAAACGGGTTTTGAATGAAAACAAAAACGGATTTCGAATGAAAACAGAATTGGATTTCAACAGATTTTGAATAAAAGTAGAGACGGATTTTGAATGAAAAGTAGAAACGATTTTTCATATATAAAATCTGAATTGGATTTTTATGAAAATAGAAACGGATTTTGAATGAAAGTAGAAACGGAAATGTATCAATTGTACTTCATTTTCTTCTTCTTCCTCCTCCCGCTTCCTGCTACTGTTGCTACTCCTCATCTTCTTCTTCTTGCTACTGCTACTACTCATTTTCCTCCTCCTATTTACATAATTAATAGCATTCATCCTTAAACTAATCAGAAACAAAAAAAACGGAATCACCATAATGACGATGGAGAGCGACGGTGAAAGGAGTGAAAAAGAAAACAACGAAACTTCTTTTGATACTGATATGAAACGAACACATAGTGAGATAAAAAGGGAAGGAACGAAAAATAAGGGATTTTAATTTTGAAAAAATAACTAATGTAATAATAAAAGAGAGAGGCGCGTGTGAATAATTAGCTTAGTTAAGCTTGGTTGTTAAAATCACTTGGTTGTGTATAATTATTATTTTAAATATTTGTTAATCTTGCATTTTCCTCTTCGCAAAAAACCAAAGATAGTGTCAAACATTCTGCAGGATCTCGCAATCATATCCATTTATTTAAAGAGAACATTGATGTGGCACTATTAATTATAGAAAAGTTTTCGAGTATAACGATGTTTCGATATATTTATAACATATAATTATTGATTTTAATAAAAAACTATATACATTGATAAAATCTCTTTACTCAATATATTAAAATTAAATTAAAAAACAATTTATTTAAAGTTAATTATTTTGTTAATTATAAACTCACACAATGCACGCTGACACACCCAACAAATCACATTCTTCTCCTCTTTCATGATTACCGGCACTTGAATGCACTTGTTACAAAGTTTAAAGGCTAATTTACTTTATTGCCATTGTTTGAATATAGACATTAAAATTATTAAAAAAAATTATCTTTTAATATATATATTAACAAAATTATTTTTTAATTTGTTAGATATTTATATTAAATAATTGAAATATAATGTTTATTTTAATACTTTTGTATAATTAAAAATGGTTAATTTTAAAAAAGTGAATATAAAATAAAATAATATTTAAATAAACATAAAAATAAAAATAATATTTAATAAAATATTTTAAATTTTGATATATTAGTTAAAAAATATAATACATGGTTATATCATATATATAAAAAGAATAATACTATCCACACATCATTTTCACAGACACCACTTTTACATCCGTATAAAAGTACGGTTTGTATAAGTGGATAACAAAAAATGGAAAGCAGTTAATACAATAATGACCGTATTTTATACGGATGTCAAATTGATGTCTACTAAAAGGGTATGTGAATAGCGAAACCGTATAAAAAATTGTATAATTTATCACAATAGTTATCTTGGTTTTGTGGTGGTGAAGTTAATTTTATGCTTGAAGTCATGGGTTGAAACTCCACCTATTGCATAATTTTTAAATAGTAACCTAGTCAGCGCCCAATCTGCACTGACAAGGAAAAGATGCCATTTTGGTAAATAATTTGAAAAGAATGACATTTTTGAAAATAGTTTTTCAAATAATTGCAATCAAGTAAATTAAACAAGTTTAAAAGGTGTCTACTTAAATTATAGGGAAAAAATAGTAAAATTACCCACAAAAGATTTAGGCGCTGATAAAACTACCTATGAAAGAAAGAAACGAATTTTCTACCCATGAAAGATGAGTTTTTTATGATAAAATTACCCAAAATGTCACCAAAAACTACCCAAAATCAATGTCTCATTAATGACGTTTGGGTAATTTTGTTATACAAAACTCATCTTTAATACGGTTTGAAACCTGGGCACATATTGTGAATAATTCTTTTTTTGGTATTATATTGTGAATAATTTATTTTTGATTTAAAACATTACTGTTTTCGGCCCAGCACGGATGTGGAAAGAACCCTAATCGAAAGTGCACAATAAAAAACTAAGGCCTAGTCGAAGAAAAAAACTAAGGTCTAAACTCACAAATTAGCCTAATAAGCTTGTTAGGCCTAAGAACAAAAAAAGAACAAAGCTTGTCAGGCCTGTTTGGATCTATTAAAATATAAATACTTTTGTATAATTCTTTTTTTTTTTGGTCAAGAATACTTTTGTATAATTCAAATCATTATTGTGTAAGTCCAAAAAAAAAATCATTATTGTGACAAAAAGAAAACGTTACTAAAATCTGAAAAAATAGTTATGATAATTATATATACATAAGTTTTTTTCAAAGGAAAATTAAAATATTTTTTTTATTTTTGGTAAAAGAAAAAAATATACCAGGCCTTAGGGATGGAAACAGGTCAGGTAGCCTATCATGGATCTTAGGTCTAATACAGGTCATGCCTATTTGATAAATAAGTCAGGTTCAAATTTTTGTAAAAGCCTTTTTACTTAAAGAGGGCAGACTCAGGTTCTTTGTAAAGCTTATAAAGCCTAACAGATCGGCCTACTTATATATATATTACGTTATCATAATTATTTTATTATTTAAAAATAATTTTATTAAATTTTAAATAAATTAAAAAAACATAAATTATCAATAAAGTTATTTTTTATCTTCTAACCACTTATAAAAAATTAATACTTATAATTACTAAATAAAAATATATAAAAAGATCATAACATAAATTTTTTATATTGTAAAATTTTATTTATTTGTGGTTATAAATTTTTATTTTTTATTAATTTTTTTAATTTATTTTTTAGTAAGTTTTTAAACAAACTTCAAACCAGGTAAAATATAAAGTTTTTAACAGACAATAAACTAAACATAGACTCAATATATATAATTCATGCCTAGCTTATTTAGGCTAAAGGCTGACATGACGTGACCTATTTCCATGCCTACTAGGTCTTTTAGCATAATATTTTGAATTGTGTCTCTGGTAAATGTTAAGGTCGAGACTTTGATACAGAGTGAAAACGTGAAGAGCTGCATATTGTTGTTATAATTATAATAATATTTTTTTAAAAAATAAAGGTGAAATCTGACCCAACATATGATGTTTCCACCCCAAGGCTGGAGTCTGGAAGGCTCGTTCTGTTGTCCCACTTCCCTGGTCCCTTTAGATTATAGTTTTTATTAATCTTAGTTGTTATATCAACTTAATTACTTGTTTCTAACAGATTTAGCATTATTTACTGGTTCTAATAAATTACCTCTTCTCAGTTAATCTCTCAGGTAAGGGCACATGTTAATATTTTTTTTTTTTATAGTTTGAATTCCAAAAGTCTCGACCCAAATGAGAAGAAGATAAAAGTCTCATCTAATTTTCTTTAACATTATCATCGAGAATCTAAGAAAGATTCAAAGTTACAACAATATTAACAAATACAATCTCATGTTAATATTGTTATTAGTAGAAGTTTTTAAATTGTTTAACTTTAATAAATCAGTAACAAATGTATTGAAATTTTTAATTTTTTTTTTAAATTACTTTTCATGATAGATAAAGCCAAAAAAATATTATTAGAAGTAAATTATAGAGATAGAAATATCTATGTAACTACGTAAGCCGTTTTGGATATAATAAAAAGAAGCATATAGGATAGGAATGACCCTACAAATAAATATCATGGTTGATGAGGTAATGAGATATAAATTAATATTCGCTAAACAAGAGTAATGTAGCTGGTTTTAGAAACATTATAGTTGGCCTATGATAGTGACATGATTCAACAAATTTTTACCAACAATAATTCCATGACAAATATTTTCACTAGTAACATTGCTAACTCACAGACCATACCTAAAGCATGACAAAGAAAAATGTCAATATATATAATCTCACATTTGCAACCCTCATCATCATAGAACAAATTAATCAAGTTCTCATCATATAGTCCACAATATTATTCAATAATCCAAGATGGGAACCTGCATGGAGAATTTTAATGAGGAGGAGCACATTTTTAGCAGTAAATTCAAGCCGGTCCAAGTTCCGGACGACGTGATGCTGCCGGAATTCGTGCTCGAAAAGGCCGAATTATACGCTAACGAGGTTGCATTTGTGGATGCTGTGAGTGAGAAAGCTATGACTTATAGTGAGGTGGTAAGAGACACAAGGAGATTTTCAAAGGCATTAAGGTCTTTTGGTGTGAGGAAGGGGAATGTTGTGATTGTGGTGCTTCCAAATGTGGTTGAATATGGGGTTATTGCTTTGGGGATTATGGCTTCTGGTGGTGTTTTCTCAGGAGCAAATCCAGCATCACATGTTTCCGAGATTAAGAAGCAAGCAGATTCTGCTGATGCCAAGTTAATTGTCACAGATTCCACAAACTATGACAAGGTAATGGTTTTGAGCAGAAGTTACCTTCTGAAAATCGAACTGCTCATCGAATTAAATTTTATATAATAAAATAATATATCTGTGAATTGAATATATATAATTTTTTTAAAAAAATATTTTATTATTTTAAATCAGTTAACCATTAAAAATTGAAATAATTTGACTAATTTATCTATTGTATTTTTCTTGCATTTAGTGAATATTCCATTTAAATATTCACACAGCATTTTCTTTGCCTAATTTCTAATTTTTTTTACATTAAATATGTTATCAATACTCAATAGTCCTAAAATACTAAGCAAAATTATTTTTTAAATGCTTAATTTGTCTGCTAAATGCTGAATGGTATACACCAAAATTTGACAGAATCCATTTCTCTTCAATATATCACCACCTTAACTTTTAATAGAAACATTAATTGTAGGGATCAGAATCAATCTTCGTGATTTTTTTTTTTCAGGATCAAAACTTGAATAAATAAGATAAATTACATGAACTATGAATTTTATGAGAACCAAAAAATTATTTAACATTTTGTGCATTTTGGATAACTTAATTAAGCATATTAAACTATAGTATTTCAAACTTCTTGAGTTTGAATTTTAACACAGGTGAAAGCTCTAGAGCTGCCTGTAATTGTGCTAGCAGATGAGCCTATTGAGGAAGCTATGAACTACAGCAAACTACTCGAAGCCGCGGACCGCGCCGGCGACGACTCGTTGGCGAAAGAACCAATTCATCAGAATGATCTATGTGCCATGCCATTCTCATCAGGCACCACAGGGCTGTCAAAGGGTGTGATGCTTACACACAGAAATGTAGTAGCAAATCTTTGCTCTACACTCTTTGGTGTGGAAGAAGAGATGATTGGAAATGTTACAACATTGGGACTAATCCCATTCTTTCACATCTATGGCATAACTGGAATATGTTGTGCCACTCTTAGGAACAAAGGGAAAGTTGTTGTTATGGGAAGGTTTGATTTGAAGACATTTATTAGTGCATTGATCAGACATGAAGTGAATTTTGCACCAATTGTGCCCCCAATTATTCTTGGATTGGTGAAGAATCCTATAGTGGATGAATTTGATCTTAGCAAGCTTAAACTTCAGGCTGTTATGACTGCAGCAGCTCCACTTGCACCAGAAGTTCTTAATGCCTTCAAACACAAGTTCCCGGGTGTTGTTGTCCAAGAGGTGAATACATCATACATCATACATCATCTTTCTACAATGTTGATAATTTATCAAGGTGGTTGTTATTTTGACAATCTAAAAGTTTTCCAATGATTTTGATGGGCAGTTAGAAAGGTGTATCTTGTATCTTTTGCATATTTTCTTTTTACACTTTTGTTTTTCATTGCTTTCGGGTATTTTTTTAAACTTTAAAATTTGATATATTTATAACTCAATTTATTTATATATTAATTGCATCTAGGATCAGTAAAATGAGAAGATAAACAAAAGAAAAGAATATTTTACCTTTTTAATCCTTTTATAGAATTAGTGTATTTCACAAATAAAAAAAAGCTACATGAACGTCAAAAGTCAACTACCAAATCAATTAGCATATATTTGTGTATAAATACATATTTTGTTTCATATAAGTAATTGATTTTTGGTACACATAGCATTATTTTCAAATTAAGATTACATAATATCGTATTAGTTACCAGCTATCTAGTGTATTTTAGAAATTGTTGAAAAATATTTTTGAATTATTAAGTTATCTAATAAAAGATAATATATATACATGTTTGAATAGAATAGCAGGGAATTATGGAAAAGTTTTAAGAAATTGATCTAGATGACTAGTGAGGAAGTCCCCAAGTTTCAATGAAAGCCTAAATGACTAAGAAGAAGGGTAATTTATTTCTCTTGCATAAATTTGAGTGAAGAGATATAAAATGGATGGTATTGTTGTTTGGCAGGCATATGGACTAACTGAACATAGCTGCATCACACTTACCCATGCAGTAAAAGATGCAGGGATTCTTCACAAAAATTCAGTGGGCTTCATCCTCCCAAATTTGGAAGTTAAATTTATTGATCCTGATACTGGTAGATCCCTCCCAAGGAACACACCTGGGGAAATTTGTGTGAGAAGCCAATGTGTGATGCAAGGTAATATACATATGCAATTTTTATTTGGTTTAATTTTCACTTCACATTATTTATTGATGGTGTTTCAAAATCTCACATGGTATTTATTTCATGCATAGTTCTTTGTATATATTGTTGAATCAAGTTTTTGTCTTTGTAATCAACAATTCAAATTAATTAACAAGTTTTATAAATTTTAAACTTAATTTAAAAAACAAACTACCAAAACTATATATGAAAGATTCGGATACTGAAACTATCCATAAATAAAGAAAAATAACTTTTTACCTATAAAAGATTAATTCTGTTTGCAAAATTACCAGAATATCAGTAGTTAACGTGACAGTTGGCATTCCCAGTTAATATGATTTAGATAATTTTGGCAAACATATCACATCTTTCATGAATAGAAAATTCTTTTTCTTCATTCATAAATAATTTTGTAAGCGTCAAAATCTTTCAAGACTAGTTTTGATATCTTTTCTATATAAAATTAAGGTTTACAAGGTTTAAACCTGTGTATATTTGTCGGTCGAGAACCAGTGGCGGAACCAGAAATTTTGTATGAGGGGGCCGGAAAAAAAATAGTCTATTAAATAATTATTTAGTTTAATTTCTTTTATCATATATAAAAAGTAAAAGTTTAAAAAGACATTATAAAGATTTGAGTTTTAAAATATGTTTAATGATAATACTTCATAAAAGTAAAACATCAATAATGAATATTAAAAATGAATTTTTAAAGAATCTAATTTATAATATTATTTAATAGGTTGATCAATAAAATATTGAAGATTATTACTCACTAAATTAGCTAGATGTTAAAGAATTAAAATTTAATTCATATCATATTTTTTTCTCTTAAAAAAAAATTAAACCAATCATTTTTAACTTTGATGTTTCTTTAATCCTAATCTTAAAAAATAATTTATAAAACATTTAAATACAAAAGATAACAATAAAAGTATACTAGAAATAATAAATATAAACACAAGTAAAAGTAATTAATTTTATTTGGGTATCAAAATAAATATTAGACTAATATTTTGTTATTGAAAAATATAGGTAACTAATAATTTTCTAACCAATAAATCAACCAATAAAAAATAGGGCATCCATAACTACTGTTTATTAAACAAGTCATAGAACATCCGAAACCTAAAGCAACCATCAGTCAACTTTGTCTTTTTTTAGAAATAAAACATCTGAAACCTAAAGAATTAGAACATTCAATTTAAATTGTTGAATGTTATTAGCTGAATTTTTATTGGTTACCTAATATTATTATTTATTATTTCATATATATATATATATATATATATATATATATATCTTAACAAATAATTAGATTAATATTAATAATAAATTAATATAATTAATTATACTACTATTAATTATACCAACTACTAATTCACAATTATGTCAGAATTAACGGTATTGGCATCATGTTACAAGTGTACTACTAGACCAGAGAGGTTCTAAACAACTAATTCTGTTTACCAACAACTAATTCTTAATTTTGGCAGGTTATTATAAACAGGTTGATGAAACTGCTCATACAATTGACAAGAATGGATGGCTTCACACTGGGGATGTAGGATACATAGATGATGATGAGAATATATTTATTGTTGATCGCATCAAGGAGTTAATTAAATACAAAGGATTCCAAGTAAGTTCACTTGGTTAATTACAATCAGGCAATCACCATCATAACTTTAAGAGAGTTCAATTTAATCATATAGAAATATTATGATCTATTATAGAGCAAAATGTATTGTAAAATAAATCTGCGGGAATATTTATAGCAGAACCCACCATATTTTGTTTATCAAAGCTTAGGATTTGCTATAAACAATTTTGAAATTTAATCTAAGAGTTGAATTTGTACATTATGAATGTCTTTGTTATCATTTTACTTGTCCCAAAAGTCTAACCTTTTTTTTCTTTTTTTTACATAAATTTTCACATCAGAATTTTTTTAAAACAAGAATTGAACTTTAGATTTTTAGGTCATAAAAGTTCTATTGCTTTATTATGAAACAATTTCTCCCAAAAATTTAAATCAACAGGAAAAGGCACATGAATGACTAAATTTCAAACATGTCTTTTTTGGATGAATGTAGGTAGCTCCAGCTGAGTTAGAGGCCATTTTGTTATCTCATCCGCGGGTTGAAGATGCCGCCGTTGTTCCGTGAGTAACAAACCACTCTTTGTCATTCTTTTTAAAAATTATTTTATCATCGCCTTTTAAATTTTCCGCACATTGCGCGGCACATACACTAGTGTCATTTATTGAAGATTGTGATGATGGTTCAGGTTGCCGGATGAAGAAGCAGGGGAAATCCCAGCTGCTAGTGTTGTTGTGAGCAGGGGTGCAAGAGTGACTGAAGAGGATATCATGAACTATGTTGCTTCAAATGCTGCACATTACAAGAAAGTGAGGGTGGTGCACTTTGTAGAAGCCATACCAAAATCACCTTCTGGGAAGATTATGAGAAGGCTTATCAAAGAGAGAATGGTGCAGAAAATGAAGACAAATAAATCCAATACTTCTTAAGGCAATTAGTAGTTATGATGATTTACTGTTTTGGTTTATGGAGGCAGATCAAAGCTAAGTCAATAAATTTCTGCATAATTAATCATTCACTAATTAATTTAAGTGACAATCTAATGGTAGTGAAGTCAACTACCTACTATTTGCTAGAACAAAGAATGGTATATTACAGTTTCATTTGATCAGGGAAAGTCAAAATCAAAAGGCCGGAGGATTATTGAACTAGAACTAATATTAATCATCTGTCACATTTCAAAACCCTGCTGGTTAACTCACATGTTTGTTTGTAAGAGGGATAATATAAGTAAGAAATTTATGCTTTACTTTAAAAATTCCATATATGATAACTCAATCTCTTTAAAGGTAAACTATACCTAGATAGATACACTTCCGCATCCCTAAAGTAGATTCAAAAGGACAACAACAAAAAACACAGAAGAAATTAGGATTTTTATTACAGGGCCCTTTATTATACGTATGGATTTGACATATATGATACATTATAAAAAATTCTTAAGAATATTAAAATATAAAAAGTTTTCTATGTGAAAAATAGGTCTATAATTAGGTTTATGATTTAAGCCTCCAAATTATGTTTTTAAGTTTAAACTTGACTTATCATCGGTTAACTTTATTTCAATTTGGTCTCCCATGTTTAAGAGGCTTGTTACAAAAAAAACTAATATACATTTTCTATGAATACAAGTCATAAATGAATATATTCCGATATGATATAAAGGAATATTCTGTTAAACCTAATGTTTTTATCGTCGTAAAGAGTTAATTACAAAATATATATGGTATAAGGATCTAATTAAAAAAAAAATAAAATATAAAGAATAAATTAAAAATTTATAAAATTATAAAAACTAAAAGAATAATTTAACTTATTTATATTTTTAATAAAATAAATTATCCAAACAGATTAATGCACAAATTATATATATATATATATATATATATATATATAAAAGGTTCCCAAATATAATAATATAAGAAACTTAGAAAACAAATCAATGGACTTAAGAAATATATAATAGAAAGATTAGAGAGATAAATTAGAGAGCCAATTACAAACTAAACCAGGCCAAGCTTAAAAGAGACCAAGCTATAAAATTTTGGTAGGGCATTTGATTTGTTTCCATCCCTATTTATGAAGCTAGAATTGACCATTTTTGAAGCAAAGTATTGGGACAAATTTTTTAATGTTACATTTAACGATATTTCTTATAAAGTTTAGACGGATCCTAAAGTATTTGAAATTATTTTAGATCATTTCGAAAGGTTTTAAACATACTAAAAGTCTTAAAAAGTCCTGTAAAAGATACAAGAAATCATATAATTGTATTAAAAGAATAAGCAATTTTATATCCATCCGGAGAAAATTCACATAACCTCATGGAAGAAAAGCTTGAGATAAAGTAAAATTTCTTGAAAAAAAGCTCAAACAAGGTGAAACTACTGAGAAGAATGGACAAACTCACACTTTCAAATGGAAGAATGTTACGGACCAACCTCTTGGCCCGATCTATCTAAATAAGGCCACATGCCCAATGTAACATAAACAAATCATATCAATGGTAAATTAAGATATGACCCAACACTATATAAACATGGAGGAACTCTTTCTTAAGGTACGTACTCTCGAATCTTACCTCTCCTAAAACGACTAGAGCTTT
The DNA here is from genome assembly GCA_036250425.1 of Stylosanthes scabra. Lineage (NCBI taxonomy): Eukaryota > Viridiplantae > Streptophyta > Magnoliopsida > Fabales > Fabaceae > Stylosanthes > Stylosanthes scabra. The sequence goes on from JASCZI010090691.1 coordinate 130,085, forward strand.
TCAATCCTATTTCGAGAACTCTATGCCTACTCTTATATACATCAACTCTCTTGACTCCTTTTTCATCAAAACTCCTGTTACTGTTTGGGAGTTTGATCTCGATCCGAAGGTATATCTTCCATCATCTTTGGTATAGGATCTTCATTCTGAGGACACAAGTAATGACAATCCCATTCAAATCCTTTCGAATATTAATTAAGTGATCGGTTTAACAAGACTTAATCTTATTTATCTATTTAAGAGATAGATTATTATATACAAAGTGAGAATTTTGAGTTTGAGTATACAAATACAAATATTTATCTAGTAAACTATCCATTTCATAAAACTTTTTTCTCTTAAGTATTCTTAGTTTTGTTGTTGGATGTGAAAGGTTGGGATGACTTAATTTTAGCTAAAGAGTTTGAGTAAACTAAATGCAACTAAATGTGGGCAGAGTATAATTAGGGTGTATCCTAGTCCATAACAAAAGAACACAATAATTTCATTTATTATTATTATTATTGTTATTATTATTATTATTATAGTTAATATCTTTTTAATCAATAATTAGCGAACATTTTTATTTATGGTTATTATTAAGCTAGTACCATAACTTTAGATGGTCTATTTTCTATTATTTAGATTATATGTATTCTACTATTTCGGATTATTGATCTTTTAATATTCGGATGATCATTAGTTTTGTGCAATTTTTATATCAATAATATTAGGTAACTAATAAAAATTCAGCCAATATCAGTCAACAACTTAAATTAGATATTCTATTTCTTTAAGTTCCAGATGTTCTGTTTTTTAAAAAATACAAAATTAGTTGCTTTAGGTTATGATGTTCTACGTTTCATTCTGGTTACCTGACACTATTCGTTATCATATATAGTGCATTGTTATGCATGAGACTTATACGGTATTTTTATAACAATAATTCTAGGTGACCAAGTATTTTTATCAACCAAGTGCTTAATCAAGCAAAATGGTTCACACGTCCCTTTCACCTTATTATAACATCTTATTACTATTTTAGACGCGCCAAAATCAGTTTCACGTTTTCATTTGTTCTTCTTCTTCAAAATCAGTTTCACGTTTTCATTTGTTCTTCTTCCTCTTCCTCTTCCTCTTCTTCTTCTGCAGCAACGTTGATTTCATTGTTTGATTCGTATGATTTGTGATTCATGATTCTGGAATTCAACGTTTTCTATATGTATCTGTTCCTCTGCATCGTTCTCTGCGTTGTTTATGTGAGGTACGTTCTTTTTTAATTCTGCAATGTTCTTAAATTTGATCTTTGTTTTCGTCTTCTTCTGTTGTTAGATTTTTGTTTTCATTCTCATTGTTAGATTTCAGTTTAATTTGCGTGAGCTCATTGTAAAATAGAGGAGAAGAAGAAGAAAAAGAAGAAGAAGAAGGAAGAGGAGGAGGGAGGAAGGAAGGAAGGAAGGAGAACAAGAAAAAAGAAGAAGAAGAAGAAGAAATAAGGAAGGACGGAAGGAAGAAGAAGATGAAGTACATTTGAGTGATAACTTCTAATATTGTAATTTCTTAAATACATTTGTATTGTCATTTGTGGTATGTCATATATGTTTTGTATTTATTATTTTAGTAGAGAGCCTAGCTAAAATGTGATTATTCTCTTTAAATTACAGATTTTGGTGTTATTTTTAACGTGATCATGTCATAATATTTATATATAGTTCAAAGTATTATTTGTGTCCAGTTCAGTGTAATATTTCGGTGTAGCATTTGCACTTCGAACTTAGTGTGAAGGATTTTATTCCTAGCCTGATTTTAGTGTTTATTAATCAATACAAAACAAAACTCAAACCAATACATAAACACAAAATAAGAATAAAACAGTGTTACTTTTCTAACGTTAAGGTGCCACTAGGGAGCTAACAATTAAGTTATCATCCAAAATTTATATGAGTTGTCATCCATAATTCATATCTAATGATTAAGTTATCATCTAAAATTTATATAAGTTATCATACGTAACTCATATATAGTAGTGTTGGCTCCTTATTGATCATATTGTGTTAGCTTCCTAATTTTTTCATAAGAAAAATATATAATCATATTAATGAAAATTTGGATTTAAATCCAGTTTGTAAAACAGAAACAAATCATGCTAATCAACAAAAAGTTTCATGTCTAAATTCCTATTTTAAGGAAGGAAAGAAAGATGATGATGATGATGATGATTTTATTTCTGTACATTATTATTTTTATTTCGATGTAGTATAACTTTATATTTGTGTACATTATTTTTTTTTTATTTCGGAGCAATATAACTTTATATTTGTCTACATTATTGTTTTTTTTTTATTTCGTTGCAGTTTTGACTTTTACATGATTTTCATAGTTTTAAGTTTTACAACAGCAGCAACAACAACAACAACAATAACAACGATAGCAACAACAACAACAAAGAAGAAGAAGAGGAGGAGGAGGGGCGGAGGGTCGTAGTATGGAACAGGGCAGGTGGGCCCCCCTCCCTAACTCAAAAATTTTTATAACAAATATATACTTATTGTATTTTGGTCCCTCCTAAATTTTAATTTCAGCTTCCCTTTCATAAAAAATTATAATATCTTTTTATTTATAATAAAGTGTTTAAAATAAAAATAATATCATTTTAATCTCAACTTTTTTCAATATTTCTTTCACAGTTATTATATTTTTTTCCGGAAAGATCTATAATTTTTATATTGTTATCCTATTTTAAACTATTCAATTATTTAATCTATTAATAAAATTCTTATTTTTATTAAATAAAATAAAATAAAATAAGTCAAAATAAGAATAGAAACCTTTTAGTAATAATATTTTTTTATAAAATTTTGCATATTTAATTTGTTTATATTTTTTTCAAGAAAGTATTATTCTTATTTTTATTAAATAATTATAAGAGCATAAAGTAACGTGGATAATATTTTCTCCATTATATATACATATATAACAAATATTAATTGCATGTATAAAGAAAATCATAATTTTATGTGTATATTTATTTGTTCAACTGAAATTAAATTAAATCATTTATTCTATATCAAATAAAAGATAATTTTAATGTCTAAAAAAAACTTGTTTCTGTATTATTTTTTTGTGTTATTTGTTATTGAAATATTTTTTCATTTGACATAAAAATAAATAACTTAATTAAAATTAATTAGAGAAAATATATCTATATATAACATTTGGCATAAAAATATATGATAAAATTATTAATTATTAATTTTTTTGCCAAAAAGTTTTTCGCCCCTCCAAAAACTCTCTAGCTCCGCCCCTGAAAACCAAGAAGAAGTTGCAGACATAAAAAAAGGAGGAAAAAAAAAAGAAAACGAAGAAAAAGAAGATGACGACGACGGCGAAAGAGGAGGAGGAGAAAAAAGCGTTGGTGAAGAGCACGTGTATCATGCTCTTTTTGGTTGAGAGTGGTGGTGTTATTGCAAGTTTACTTGATTATCCACTTGATTGATAAAATTTTTTTTTGGGCTTGATAAAAATATTTGTTTAAATAACATTACTGTTTTTATAATATATAAAATTATAAATATTAAGTTGAATAAAATAATTTTATATTATTATTTTTTAGTATTACTTTGTTTTAGAAATATATAATTACTAATTAGTGTTTCTACTTAACGATGGTACGCGGCTTTTATGTAATATATAACGTGGTTTGGATATTAGAAGTAAGAAGCAAGAACATGGCCATCCCCCCATCCATGGCTTTTTTTAAGTCGGCAGGTATTAGTATAGGGACACATCCAACGTATAATTTTCAACATGTTATTGAAATTGCACCGAAAATAAAGAAAATTACCATTATTTATTAAGGCAACCTATCGCATAGCACGTTCAATCTCACACTCTTTGCAATACCAGAAGACTGGAAGAGTAGTAAAGACTAAAGAGTGTCTTCTACGTTTCATGGCTAGCTTCAAATGATGCTAACTTCAACATTTGCAACAACAATAATAACTAAACAATAATGTTCTTAACTATGGCATGATAGATATACATAAATTTTATGCGATAATGTTATTATTGTTTTGTTGGTCTTACCCACCAGAAAAGAAAAGAAAATAGTGAATCACACTGTACTCTTAAAACTTGTTTTTATTAAATGGATACTTGGATTATATATATACTATTCTCGTAATACACCAATCATTTTTAGAAAAAAATTATAAATAACTAATATTTTTTTAAGCAATAAATTAGTCAATAAGTTATATATATAAAAAAATATTCAAAGCATTAAAAATCAAACTTTATATCCTTCACAATCAAAAAATTTTTAAAATAAAATATAAATATAATTTCATAAATATTTTTTAGAAACAGAACATTCGAAATCTAAAAATAAAATTTTAATTTAAATTATTAACTAAATTTGTATTAATTACCTAACATTACTCTTTTACTCTTTTAGAATTTTCCCACAATTAAACTTAATAGATTGATCATTAACATTAAATTAGCAAAATAAAGAGTTCAAGAATTTAAAAATTCAATTAAAATTGAATCGAATATAGTAAAATAATTTATTTTTTAAAATAAATTAATTTTACTAGTTTTTTTGGCATTTTTGGGATCATTTTCTTTATAATAACTTTAGACGTAAACCTATTTTTTTCAACCAAATCCAACCAAGTTGTTTACGTGAGAAACTATACGAATATAAATTTATATATATAATGAACATGTTTTTATAGTTGACATCAACAGATTTTAAAACATGTTCGTTTGATTTTTAAATTTTCAGTTCGTTCTAGTACTAATATTTTGTTCGTGCGCATGAGATGGGAATAAGTAAAATTCACTTGATTTGATTTGGTTAGAAAAAAGAGGTATACATATAGCATGATTGTTTTCTTTAAATAATTAAAAATTACAACTTTTTCCCACAAATTCTATTTTAAAAAATTAAAATTAAAATAAATTGCAATTCATCCTGACCAATTCTATTTTTTTAAATAAATAAATATTACAATTCGCTTTTTTTTTAAAACTGAATTTTTTAAGTTAAAAAATGTTCTTAACAAATTCCTTTTCCCCCTTCCATATTGCTGTAAATCATAAATGATTCCTTAACAACCGAGCATGTTAAATTTTTTTAGCAGAGCATATATATAATACAATTCTTGAAGAAAAGAGAACTTTCTACTTTACAGCTCCTATGCGATTCTGTGCTTCAGATATGGTCTACCTCTACCTTGTAGCTTATAATTAACTTATTTCATCAAATTTACATTTCTTTAACATTAGTTAAACCTATAAATTCTAATTCCTTCTCCAAGGAAACAAGCAAGAGATGCTCAAAGTCACGTGATAGTTATATCCCTCGCAGTGTTTTTCTTTTTCTCAAATCCCAAATCTTCCTTCACATTTGGATTCTCGTTCAGATTCTTCTCGAAGAATTTCCTTTAAAAAAAAATGGTGCCAAGTACCAACTACACCTTAAAATATATCTTAATTTATTTAAAATTAAACCAAAACTTCATTAATTACTAGTCTGTTTACACCCAAAACCAAAAAGCTCTCTGTTCAAAGTTCAAACTCACAAAGCGTCACTTACGCCACATAATCTTGAACCCTCAATTTTCCTAATAATGGCATCGACCGTAATAATCTCGAAATCCAAGCCCCCTTTTCTCTTCACTCCCTCATTACATTACTAACTCTTCGCCTCTCTGCCTCCTCACTTCACAGTCTCAACTGTACGCTTTCACTCTCTGCAGATCTCATTCTATTTTTTCGGAACCTTCCAGAAATGCAGCCTCTCCGACCTGCCAATCTTGCGGCGCTAGCGGCGGCGCTACTCCTCTTAGCCGCCGCCACAACCCATGCACACAACATAACCCGCATTCTTGAGAAGCACCCAAACTTCTCCACCTTCAACAGGTACCTAACACTGACACACCTTGCGCCGGAGATCAACCGCCGGACCACCATAACGGTGTGCGCCGTCGATAACACCGCCATGAACGAGCTTCTCTCGAAGCACCCTTCCATCTACACTCTCAAGAACATCCTCTCCCTCCACGTCCTCCTCGACTACTTCGGCGCCAAGAAGCTCCACCAGATCACCAACGGCACCGCCCTCGCCGCCACCATATACCAGGCCACCGGAACCGCCCCCGGAGCCGCGGGCTTCGTCAACATCACAGACCTCCACGGCGGAAAGGTAGGCTTCGGCGCCGAGAACAACGACGGCGCGGCCCTCTCCGCATTCTTCGTGAAATCGGTGGAGGAAATCCCTTACAACATATCGATAATCCAGATCAGCAAGCCACTCCCGTCGGCCGCAGCGGAAGCCCCTACAC
>JASCZI010090692.1:21690-41985 GCA_036250425.1 Stylosanthes scabra
TTAGAAACTTAAAAGATTTAGACATGGAAAGAAGAATAGAATCTATTAAAATATCTCTTTTAGATCTATTCTATAGCTTTAAATTTGTTACTCAAATAACAGTGCTTACCAAATTTAACATCAATGAAATGTTGCAAAAATTTAAAGACCAAGGTATTGCTCAAATCTATTAAAATATCTCTTTTAGATCTATTCTATAGCTTTTTTTTTTGTGGTATACTATCACTTTATTTGGTATCTTTGACAGGTGTAGGATGTGCCAAAAACCTCGGATTAGTTACTGTCGATTAGCTTTGTTGGCTTTTGACAAGAAAGGAAGAAAAATCTTTGTAATCTATGCTAATGCGCAATGACAAACTGTTTAGCAAGCAAAATCATGTGCAATACACTTAAGTGCTTATTCAATATCTAGTGTAAATACCACGATCATTTTTTTAAAGTTCTAGCCGACCCCACCTAGTGGGACAAGGCTTTGTTGTTGTATTTTTTAAAGTTCTGCTCTGTTGGCAGCTTTCTCTCTGTTGCTTATTGTTTTGTAAGAGGACATCTTACCTTCCAATATCTCTGTGTTCTTCCACTCTTTAATATCTTACTATTATCCAACAAACAAAAAGGAAAGGGGAAAAAAACAATAATAAAAGGGTTCTCACACAGTACTTTATGAAGGGGGCAAACACATATTAGGCATGAAATAAGCTTGATAACACTCACCAGCATCAGGAAGACCATCTTTGCGCAAAACAAATGTCCTCTTTTTTTCATGATCAATAATTGCAATCTTTGTAGGAGTGCTAAGATATATTTTGTCAACCTATCATATCAAAACACGAGATCAGTTTAAATTAAACAAATGCTGTAACACATCTTTAAATTAAAATTGGCTGGAATGCTGGATACATAAATGTGGCAAGAACTATTATTATTTAAAATAATAATAAACTCCTGGACACAGCAATATTTAAACTAGGTGCATGCTTTTAATTTTGATCTTTCAGTTTATGGGGGAAAAGATTTTTAGTTAAGAAATGTTTATCTTCATATAGGGTGGGTCCAAACCCAGACCTAGATGTGGAATGAGTGGCATCAATCAAGACGTCCTGGACAATAGCCACCCTACCATGGTTGAAACATCTATATCTACCTACGTACATTACAATATAAAGAGGATTAGCCATGGCAACTACCTTTTGGTCTCTAGTTATTATATTCAATTATTTTTCAAGTCCACTAACATATAACATAAACAAAATCCACAAAATGAAGACCATTAAAACCTAAAAGAGAGCAGGCAGGTCACATTTAAACAACCAGTATCTCACCATTAAACCCCCCCAAACCCCAAGTTGCAGTTTAAGTTAAAATGGAGATTTAGTTATGTTAATTATTTTCAAGAACTTCAAATAAAAAGAAAAATATGTGAAGGATGGACATCGATTGACTATTAAAATAAAATAGAAGATAAAAAAGGAAAGAATGAAAAGACAAGAAAAAGAAAGGGCATGGAGAAGTGCTGGAAATATTTTGTCAAGAACTATCTTATACAAAATGATACAAAAACTTGAAACATGGAATAAATTGAAGCATAGGTAAAGACATATAAATGGTTTAACCTCAAAGAAGCATTTTCGGCCACTTTGGGAAAGACCTCAACGATAGAAAACACTAACTTTAAGCTGAAAACTAAATAATGAAAAAAGAAAATCATCTTCTATATGACAAAGCATGTCAATTTTCCTTTTTAATTAAAACTGACCTTAGTTTAGTTTTCAAACTATTTGTTTAAATAAAAATTATAGAATCGTATTCAAGTTAAACCCTATATTTAATATCAGAATATAAGCTTCCTTAAAAATAAAGAAAGAAAAAGAAAAACCACACCCACTTCTTGTTCAAATGTTAAAGCATCCCCCTGCTCAGTAAAGCGCTCCTTGTTCTGCAAATTGTCAAGATAATCAAGGGTCTCTAATCCCTCTACCCGAACCTCACTGAATAAAGAAAATAAATTAATTAGGAACTCTATCTAAATATTTATAATTTAAAAAAAGATGTGAAAATCCAAAATGAAGCAGAGGGTAATGAAACCAAAAAAAAAAATGAAGCATGTTACCTATAAGAAAATTTCTAATTCAAGAGCAATTAGACCAAAATTAAAATGGCAGTTAGATACGTTTTAAAGTACAAATGCAACAAATATTTAACCGGACCAGTGATAACTTATGCATGTTGTGCATTTAAATCAGGAAACTACTGTAGCAAGTCATTTCTATGTTAGGCTGTTAGCACACTTTCATAATCTGAGATTCTGCATAATCACTCTGAACTTTCATACAACAAAGTCCATAAATCCATGCTGACTTTCATATTCACATTCAAATTTTAACAAACAGCCTACTTCGAAAGCAAGAGATCAACAATTCTGGCCTACAAATCAAGTTACACCTAACTGCTAAGCAGAAAATTCCTTGTTTGCTATGAGGAACTTGAAATAGATCTCAACAAAGAGATACACAAGTACACAACTATGACAACTATAACTTATGGAATCAACAACATGGCTAAACAGATGTCATTAAGCTCTATCTAAACATCTATGGGAACTTAAAAGTTAAAACAATCTACGGCAATAGATGCCATTTTCTGTTTTTTTTTTTTTAATTTTATTTTCAATGTTTTCTGTTTCCAAAATTTTGCAAATAAAGAAGTAATAAAAAGAAACAAAAACAGAATTACGTAATTTCTTTGCTTGTCTCTGTTTTCACTTTTCACCTCTTTCTTGGCATATTTTGAAAACATTAAAAAATAAATGCAAACCAATCAGGACCTGAAAAGCCCAAGCAATACATTAACTTCTAGATGCCACAACTAAGAGCTTCTAGATTTGATTGCTAGACAACTATAACAACTAAGCATTACAACCTTCATCACCAATCAATATTAATAGCATAACAGCTTATTACAAGACTAATGAATTGCTGTAATTGAGGTTAACACAAAGCTGCTAACTGTGACAACAGAATTAGTATATAAAAATAAAGATCATACTGTTGAGACCAGAGTTTGACATTGAGCGAAACAAAAAGATCTCAAGTGCTTACCTTATGTCTGATACAGAGAAATATGTATGATAAGCAAAGGTGAACGTAAATGGTTTCCCGTCACTGTTTGTATTCCTGATCCGAGAAGTCAACATAAGGTCTCCTCCAGTTCCCAAAGCTACCCTTAGACGATACTCAAAACTACATGAAAACAGAAAGGAATGTATCAAAAAATAATGTAACTGATTCATGATATGAATGATTAAAGTTAAACAAGGCACTCTACACATAGGTAACATAATATTGTATGTTCCCACCAAATACCTGTGAGGCCAAATCTTCATATCTTCTTCAGAGGGCTTAAGAATCAAATCAACAAAGGCTTTATTCAAAGTATTTGTTGGAAAAGGAGGAGGATCTTCGTCAACAGCCCAGAACCGGTTTCTAGCAAAGCCATGTTGATCAAGGGTGCCATGGCCTGCAAACTGTACAGAGCAGATTTCCTTGACCATTTCTTCTAGCAAGTGATGATAATAACAAAAGCAACTTTTGAAAGGCCACTTACAAATTGTGGTGGTTGATAATTAGAAATAGATAGCGGGATTTATTTTCAATTTCACTTACATAATTTTAATTTGTTTTTTCTTTTTATTTAGAATCTCACAATAATTCAAATTAGTGTGATAATCTCAAGTCAGAAGTAAAATCCAAAATGAAAATTCTTAAAAAGGATTTCCAAAAACAAAAAATTAAAAATAATGAGTCTTCATTGATTGCTGCAGTGATGTTAATAATAACCCAAAGCCCAATCATTATTTTTACACAAACCATCCGAAGCCAGAATAATATGATTACTAGAGATCTGGTACTACAATTTAGTTATTCTGGCAGGTGTGTTAATCCAGGATTTAGCTTTACAATATATCATTTTGAGAATGTTAGAGCAAAGTTTTTTTAACACGCTAACAATTAACACCCCCCTCCCAAGTCCTTTAGCATTATTATCCCTTGTTAGCTATTCAAAAACAGTGTTATCATCATGATAAAGGCAATTATGCAAAAATAGAAAACCGCAAACATGTACGTACTTGCGGAAAGCATATGGGAATCCCACCACGAATTGCCTTTGGCGGCTTAAATATAGCCTGCACAGCAAAATAAGACGGAAAAGATGAGTAGACCATATTCGCATAATTTGGCGTGCACTTATCCTGATATAGAAAAGCTATTAATTCAGAGTAAACAGAATTTATTGCTACTTAATGTCGCAAACCACCAAAATTCCTACTACCGCTTTTAAAATTCATGTTATTTATATTTAACACTTAATGCACTCCAAGCAAAATAACATTCTGCAAGAATAGAGATCTAAACACTTTTTATTGACATTTGACAATGGAAAAATAGAAGAATAATTATTGAAATAAAGTTTAAGAGACGGAAGAGAAACTCATTCAATGCGGCACCTTACTACTGAGAAAAAGCAATTCTTCGCCATGGTCGTTCTTCCAAGAGGTCACGTGGCCACCATACAGATAAACCTGAAAACCACAATAAACACAGAGGAATAAAAGGCATTTTCAATCATCATCTCCATGACCTAGCCAAGAATCCTATTAATTTAGCTCGTTAAAAACAAAATTGAGGTGAAAATAACAGAGGAAAAAGAAATAGTTGCTAAAGAGCATGTTTAGTATGTTAATCAATTTCGTGGAATGCAATTGCAAGGAACCGCATCAGAGTTACAATCAATTATTGCAATAACTGAATCTATAGCAGAATCTCAAGTAAATACTCAAATAGTCCATAATCAATCTTCCGTACACAAATATCCGGTTATCATTACCAATAGAATGAAGTCATAAACATTTTCAATCAAAATCTGCGTTTCCTTGAATACTTGACAACAAGAACACAAAAATCGAACAACAGAAAAAACGCTATCGGCACGCTAATTTCGCAGATTATTCTCACAAAACCAGTCGAGAATTCAGATCGATACAAGATTTAAATCAGGAATATCAAATCTAGATCCGAAAACAAGAAAACAAAATACGGCGAAGCGAGAGAACAAGAATCGGCGATTAGATAGCGAGAATAGGAAATGGCGAATGAAATGAAAGCAGATCGGAAACGGATAAGAGAGAGAGATACCTCGGCGGAGGAACCGCGAGACTCGCGGAGAATGAACTTCTGGAGGCCGTTGATGCCTTTGGTGAACTCAACAGAAGGAGGAACTGAAGAAGGAGAAGGAGAAGGAGGAGCACTCGTAACGGTGCTCTTTTCCTTGTCGCCACTCATGATTATACCAAGTGCAATCAACTAACTCAACCTTCTCTTCTTCTTCTCTCACTTTCTCTTCTTCTTCCTCAACTTCACCGTCGCATCACCTATTATTAACTACTCTCTCTCTCTCTGACACTCCAAGATCCTCCCTCTCACTCTGACAACTGCCTCCAAACCTCTTCTTATATTTGCTCTTTTTCGTTTTTTTTTTTAAATTTAATTTTGTTTTTATTTATCTTTAAGAAAAAATTTAAGTAGCTCATAATTTGTTAGCCAATAAGTGGCTTTTTTTCTTTTTTTTCTCTTTGCCTTTTTACCACTCATTATTTCCTTAATTACATTTATTGGCTTCCTATTAGTTCCCTAATATTTATAAGACAAAAAAAATATAAATATCACCGAAAAATAATTTATGTTCTAATGTTAAAAAAATTTTGTGTTATAAATAAGAGGTACCAAATTGGTAGAGTAATACATGTAAATTAATTTTTAATTAAATAATTGTAATTCTATACGGATAATTAATTGGAAAAAAATAAAATACTGAACAAAATGACAGCTAGTGAAAGTCTTATAATTCCAGAGAGTAATTTCCGCTTATAATGATGATGATAAAGATGACAAATGATAATAAACGGTGCATAAATATATATGCCAAAAGAAAAAGATATCTTAATCGATCCCTTTTTTTTTTTCTTTGAGACTAGAAATAAAAAGACGGGACTAAATTAGATTTGTGTATTGTGTTTGGTTTAAAAGGTATAAAATTAAATTGTATGGAGACTAAAAATATTAAAAGACTAAAATACCCTTATTCCCCAAATAAAATCTTTAATTTTAGAATTCTTCTCCATATTAAAATCCAAAATCAAAACATAAAAAATAAGGAATCACACTTATCATCGGAAGAGCAATCAGTATCCATCATCGTTATCTCATTTATCTAACGGAAAATGGAAGCACTAGCTGGATTCTTGCAATTAGGGTTCATATCACAAGTTTTAAATTTTGGGAAAGTAAATAGAAAATAACAACGAATACATAGTTCTAGCTGTATAACGAATCAAAATAATGAATACAGCAGAAATAAAAAAACACAAACATTAGAAATTAGCAACAAATTAGCACAAAAAATGGCCAAAGTTTTTTTTTAATTAAAATTAAAAAAATAGAAAAGTGATAAACATAAACAAAAAAGAAGTGCATACACTCTTTCGATTTCCATGGAAGACGGCCGCATATGCATTTGTGCTTTATGACATTGACACAAAAGAAAACAACTAAAGCAACCATGTGTAATCCATGCCCATGAATCTCTTGGTTTAACCATTTATCAACTTGCACAAGCTTTAGTATCATAAACCAGAGGATAGAGAAAAGGAGTGATGGCTGACAAACAGACAATGGCTGGTGTGGAAGGGGCGACGGCGGCTGCGAGGAAGGGCTGACAGCGGCTGTCACTGCGAAGGGGAGGCGACGGCAACTTTGTCTTGGGCGCTGGGAACGGAAGGAAGGAGAGTGTTGGCACCCCGGCAACTATGTGAAGGAGGGCTGAGGTATGGCATGGATACTGGATAGGGACGAAGAGGGAGGCAGGAGAGAAAGAACATGAAAATCCCTAATTGAAAAGAAGGGTAGTGATGGAATTTTGAAATTAAAGTGGGGGTATTTGTGAAAAGAATGTTATTAAAATTTCAGTCTCCAGTCTTTCGATCCTCACTATTTGGAGGTAATGAAAATACTAAAATTTTAAGGACTGGCACTGAAATTTTAGTTTCAGTCCATGTTTAAGAAACACAATACTGAGTGTCTCAATCTCCCAATCTCAGTCTCAATCCACTAAACCACACGCTACTTAAGTACTATATTTTGAGTATTTCCCCGAAAATTGCATCACATATTTACATTTCTTATTTCTATTTATTTTTTAAAAAAATAATAAAGCAAGAGGATTACTTGTCATTACATTTGTAATTTTTATGGTAAAATTTTTTTCTTTCAAATGAATTGCAAAACAATTCTCAATCCTAAGCATTACATCACTGTGTTAACTTGAAAATAATTAAGCTCTCATCTTTTATTTTACTAAAAGAATTCATATATAAAAATATAAATAATTAATAGAGACAATAAAAAAATGGTGTGTCCACTTATTGTCAGAGGTTAGGATGAACACAAAATATACTAAATTACTCTCTAAGGTATAATATTTTTGTTCATGTCTAATTTGTTAATAGTAATATTATATGTATTATTATATATCTTCATACATCTTATTTATAATAAAAAAATATAAAGCACATAAAAATTCATAAAATATATTAATATAATTAATAATTATAGACAACCAAGTGAATTTTACAACCAAGCTTAACCAAGTCTTCCCAACTCACGCGCCTCTCATTAATTATTAAGATTTGTTATTTTCGTTTTTTGAAAAATGAAATTCTTGATTTCTCGTTCATTCTGTTTTTGCATAACATGCGTTATTAGCAAGCTTTTATTCACTGCCGTTCTCTCATCGTCTTAATCCTCTCATTTCATTTTATTTGTTTCTGATTTGATCTGTGGATGGATGCTCTCAATTCATCACTATGGTAATTCTATTTTTTGTTTCTGACTAGTCTAAGGATGAATGCTATTAATTTTGTAAATAGGAAGAAGAAAAGAAGTAGTAGCAATAGCAAGAAGAAAAGGAGGAATAGAAGCAGTAGTAGGAAGAAGGATGAGGAGGAAGAAGAAGATGGAGTACATTTGAGTGGTAACTCTCAATAATTCAAAATCCGTTTCTACTTTCATTCAAAATCCGTTTCTGTTTTCGTTCAAAACCCGTTTCTGTTTTTATTAAAAATCCGTTTCTGTTTTCATGAAAATCCAATTCAGTTTTTAATTCAAAATCCGTTTATGTTTTCATTCAAAATTCGTTTATGTTTTTATTAAAAATCCGTTTCTGTTTTCATGAATATCCAATTCAGTTTTCAATTCAAAATTCGTTTCTGTTTTTATTAAAATTCCATTTCTGTTTTTATATAAATTCTGTTTCTATTTTTGTTTAATATCCAATTTAGTTTTTCATCATCAACAACAACAATAACAACAACAACAACATCAACAATTGAGGAGGATGATGAGAAGCAAGAAGAAGATGAGAAAGAAGAGGAAAAAAAAAAAGAAGAGTACGAAGAAGAAAAAGAAGAAGATGACGGAGAAGAGGAAGAAGATGACAGCAACGACAATGACGATGATGGCGGCGGCAACAACGACGACGACAACAACAACAAGAAGAATGAGGAAGAGAAGGAAGGGCGCTGCAGCAGTTACAGAGAAGAAGAAAGGGTGCGTGTTTTCACGTTCTTTAGTGGGAGTGGTTATTTTTTGCTTGGTTGGACTTGGTTAGGGTAAATGCTTGGAGGTGTGACATTACTATAATATAATATATAATAGCATAAAAACAATTACCTAAAACATATCACAGAAATAATGTACCACAACATAAAAATCAAAATAAGAGAAAAAAATAAAAGATATATAAAAGTATACAATGATATACATAAATTAATTCATTTGTTAAGTACAATTTTATGTAATAAACATAAAATATATTAATTTAATATCTTGTGATATAATTTCTCTTTTTCTTTTTTTTTTTGAAATTTCTTATGATATAATTTCTCTATCCATATTTAATTTGCTAGATACGATTTTATGTCTTGTGTAAATGCAGCCATATTGTTTAGCACCTTAGCTAAATAAGCATTTATTTTTTTTGGTAATTTAAATAAGCATTTATTTAGACGTAGCAATGCAATATAATGCATATCCTGAAAATAAATGCAGCCATATATTGTTTAGCACTTTAGCTAAGTAATAAGCATTTATTTAGACATTTTGCAATGCGATATAACATTATAATGCATACCGGGACGTAAATAGGCAGGTCATCACGAATTAGCCAAATTGGCTTCTTCCCATATTGGCATGCCTTGCCCAATATACTTGAGGTCTAGAGCTATCTTACTAGTTAAAAAAAAAAATAATAATAATAATAATGGTAAAATATTTTTTTATCTTTAATGTTGAAATAAATTCTAAAAATATTTTTAACGTTTAAAATGTTCTATTTGTGTCCCTAACGTTTTAAAATTATATCAATATTGTCACACCGTCAAACAATGCTAAAAATTACTAATAAAACCATAAACGTAGATGTTAGTTTATAGGAAAGTTTTCAAGTATACCGGTGTACTAGTATATCTATAATCTGTAATCGTTGATTTTGATATATATATATATATTTTCTTTTAATTAAGATCAACAGTTACAAATTATAGGTATACCGGTACACCGGTATACTTGAAACTTTTTCTAATTTATAATATCAAAATGTTATAAAGTGGATGTCAATTTTATTCGTATTTATTATTATTTCTCACACTATATGAACATAAGACAAAAATCAAAAAAAGAAACTACATAACGCTTATTCCTCTTCACCTAAACCTTATAACTTTTTAGTTGTTCAAGTATAATTATTGTAAAAATTATATCTAAAAAGTTGATGATTAATTAATTTTGTATTTAAAAGAGTAAATTATTAGGATTTATTTTAATAGAGTTGACAGTGAAATAAAATTAATAAAATTTTAAAATATTAAAAACACAAATAGAATATTTTAAAAATTAAAAACATCTTTAGAATTTATCCCATACATTGAAGAAGACGATACTTTATTCTAATAATAATAATGTTTATATCTACTAGGCTACTGCTAATAACCAGTGAAAGACCCGTGCTCCGCCATGCGGATCTCTAATAATTTTCTTCGAAAACAAGTGTTAGAAATAAATTATAAAATAGTATTTTTGAAGTATAGTTTTATATTACAAATTCATCACACCTGTGCATTTTACATTCTATTTTATATATATAAAAGTTGATACACATTTATGATACAATGAAAAATCAACACATCATATATTCCTCTATTGCCACCTAAGTATCTTTTTTAATTTCTAATTTTTATAGAGTTTTGAATTTTTTTCAAAAAAATTTCTCTTCATTCAATAACATCCACTACCACTAACATTATCTTCTAATTAATATTAATAATGAATTCATAACTTACACTCGTTAGAGTTATCTTCTAATTAATAAATTTAATATTATTCATTTATATCGTATAAAAATTTATACAAAAATTTAAAAATAAACATAAATGATAATGAGTATATAGTTTTTTTTAAAAATTGTACCATATTAGCAATACTACATAGAGATAATAACTTTATAACTTTGCAATATAAAAATAGAGAAAATCTTGGGAGTCATCGTTAAGGAGCCTATAGAAAGTCAATATTAATTTTCTTTCTTTTCTCTTTCCTTTTTTATCACCTATTATTTCCCTAATTACACTCATGGGCTCCCTATAAGCTTTCTAACGTTGGCTCCCTAGCATTACTCATAAAAATAATAAATTTTAACAAAATAATGATTAAATACTTTAACAACCTAAATCAATTATATTTAGTATGCAATTAACATTTATATAAAACTTATGATAATATATAACAATTTTGTGTTATAAATATTTATTCGGACTTAGATATGTTATTATTTAGTAACTATTGTTTGTTTGCTATTTGTACCATATTAGAAATACTACATAGATAATAATTTTATAATTTTACAATATAGAAAAAATGAATTTTAACAAAATAATGATTAAATACTTTAACAACCTAAATCAATTATTTTTAATATACATTTTTTTGTTAATGAGTAATGCTACGAAACTAATATTAGGGAGTCAATTAGAGACCAATAAATATGTGAGCATCCAAAATTGAAAAAATTATCGTTCATATAATATAAAAATTATCATCCATAATTCCTTATTGACTCTCATTAGCTCTCAAATGAAGATTCTTTATATTTTTCTTAACATTTATATAAAAACTATGATAATAACAATTTTTTGTTACAAATATTTATTATATATATTATTTATTTTATTTAGACATGTTTAGTAATTATTATTTGTTTACTATTATTTTTTCATTGTTCATAATTTGTCAAATGAATTATCAAAAATATTTTCAAGCACGATCAACTTCTTCCTTAATATATATTCCAATCTACAATCATTCATAAAATAAAGTTTATTTATAATTTTATACTATATTTTCTTCCATTATCAATAAGTTTTTTCAAATTTTTTTATTTAATTATTTTAAAACACGGACAACTAAAAAATTTTAAAATTATACTATAAAAGAGCATTATTTTCTAAAAAGTATAAATAAATAAATACACAGTTTAATTCTTGAATAATATCCTTTAAATTTTATATCATATAATATAATTAATTTAGTTTTTCGCGCATTGCACGGTCTGAGACTAGTTTATATATAAGAAGGAATAAATCTCCTTCTACTAAGATCCTATGTGTTCCTGTCTACTACTAATAATGGCAACAAGGAGCTAGAATCTCGAAGGTGAGACAGGAGAGAGCTTGAATCGAGTTAGGTGAAAGAGATGAACCGGGGGTTGGTGAATGGTGATGAACCAATGTTTTAAATTTTAATAACTTAGACCTTCTTTGATGATGAAAATATAATGTGGTCCATGATAGATAGGATAGCTATCCACCACATAAAAATATAATGTTTTATTGAAAATAAAAAATTAATAATAAAGATTGAATATGAGCCACACATTTAGAATATTTTATTTGGGTTCATGAACTCGGTCTATGATAAACATTTTCTGTAAACATATAGCCCAAGTCTAAACATGTTATCTTTCGCTTTGATTTAGACGAGTTTAACCTATATTATAAACATATAGCCCAAATCTAAATATGTTACCTTTCATAGGCTTTTTCAGACTTGAATTTAACATGTTTAGAAATCTTTCAAACCCACAAGCTTATCTCAGGTTGTATTTCATGAATTACAACGATCAATAATAAATTTAGAAAATCTAAATTAACATTAGATATATTTTGGAATACATACATAATTCATACATCATAATTCTTTCATGTATCAATTATTAATCATATATTAAAATTATAGTTAAGCCAAATTTTAGTCCATAAATATTTTTTTGAAAAAAAGAAAAAAAGCTACAATCCCCTTTAGTCTTAGCTATTTTTAAACTTTTTTTTATATTATGAAAGGGTAATTAAAAGTTTAAGTTAATATATATATTTATAAAACAATATTTTGATGAATCGGTGCAACGAACTTTATAGTTTTTTTCAAAACTTATGGCTTGTCCTTTTTAACTAATTGGCTTTATAAAAGGGTTAATAGTCAAATTGGTCTCCGAAAAATATCGCGTTATTCAAATTAATCTCTAAAAGATTTTATTAGTCATATTAGTCCCTAAAAGATATAATTATTAGTCAAATTGATCATTTTATCAATTAGATGACATGTGTTATAAAATGATTGGTTGATAGATGACACATAATCTAATCATTTTGTAACATATGATATCTAAAGATGACGTGTCATTATCTGATTGGCAGAAGGACCAATTTGAGTGAGAATTATATCTTTCAGGGACTAATACGACTAATAAAAGCTTTCAGGGACTAATTTGAAGAATGTGATATCTTTCGGGGACCAATTTGACTATTATCCCTTTATAAAAAGTCCATACTTGGCCTATTTACTCAAACGAGACGAGTCAAACCAAGCCTAAAACGAATCGTGTCACGAACTCCGTCGAGTAGCGTAGCCCAGTCCCACCCTAGGTGTACAAACATCCATGCATTTATTCATGGAGTAAACACCCAATCCGGCCCCCAACCATTTGCAAAATAGACAAGGCCACCCCTAATGATACTAAAACCCCAACCCAGCCTCTGACCACTAAGGAAATAGGACAACTAAACCCACGAAACTGGTTGCTAGAGGTCACCATGCCAACCTGTCAGTCACTGTCTGAGGTGTCAATTAACCATTTTCACATGGATTATTAGGACTATTTGGCCCCTCCCTTTGTTGATTAAAACTCACATTTCTCTTATAAGGTTGTTTCCCCTTAACACCCTCACTCCATTCCCAAAATCACAAATACCCCTAAGAAAGAACTGTTCGTCTTCCTCACTCCGTTCCCTCCAAAAACTCAAGGTTGGAAGATCATTGCTTCGTGGTGCTGCTAACGACGTCGATTGCTGGAACTCACTGGATGCAGAGGACCTAAAAGCAGCTTGATTAAGGTACTTAGTCGCATTTCCCTTCTCCTCACTATTTCTGTTGTTACTTCATGATGCCTCTGTTTTTTTCTCGACTACCTACCTCTGAAACGTAATGATGGATGCATGTTATGATCGGTTTGTTGTTCGTGAAAACATATAAATTTCTGCGGTGCTCTAGGGTTTTTAAAGGTTAGGGTTTGTCGAAGTTGGGGTTCTTCAAATTTTTTTGAAATTGGAGAGGTTGATGTTTGTATTTGAGAGAAAGATTGAGTGTTGATACTGTTATTCTGAGGTTTAGGGTTTTCTCCGTTCTTTCTCTATATGTGGTTTGTTCATATGCACATATGTTTCTATTATTTTCTGTTCTGCATACTGAAATCCATGCTAAAATCGTGACATTGTGTAAAATAATTGATGCAGATGGATGATGGATTTGTTGTTCCGGTCTTCCATCATGGTGGTAGGTTTGAAAGAGACATCAATGGTGATCGGTACTATGTGAATGGAAAAGTAGAGAGGTTTGAACCTTTGGATGTGGATCTTGTGTTTAAGAAGGCTCTAGAGGAGCTTGCAAGGGATTTGGGGTATATTAAGCTGAATGATATGTGGTGGCATGAGCACACCTCAATAAACTTTGAAGCTGGGCTGCACAGACTAATTGGTGACAAGGGAGATCAATGAAATGTGTGAGTATACTCTGAATAACCACTTGAAGGAATTCCACATTTACTTGGATCACCCAGTGGACGTGCCTTTGATGCATGAGCCTGATCCTGGAGCTGATCATATGCATGAACCTGTTGTGGTTGATTCATCATCCTCTGATTCTTACGAGAGTGCCGAAGATGAGGTTTACAAACCTCCTCCACCTGGGTACGAGACTGTTAGCAGTGAAGGTTCTTCTCCAAAGAAATCTAAGAAGAAGAAGAAGAAGAGATTTAATCGAAAAAGGAAGAAGAAGCATGTATTCAGTGGTGAGGGACCTTCTAGTGGATCTGGGTTTGGCAGTATTGATGGAGATGGCTCAATTGGTGGTAGTGGGCCTGGTTTTGTGGCCACGAATGGGCATGGGTTTGGGGCCACAGATGGGCCTGCTGATGAGAATGCAGATTCAAGCCCATTTGAGGATTTCTTACATGGCAGCCCAAATGGTGGAGGTGCACAAGGCAGCCCAAATGCTGAGGAGGATTTTATATATGAGTATGCATCTGAGGGGAATAAAACCCCTGCTGGTTCTGATGATGAAAGAGGGCCTGCAGGACCAGATTTCAATGAGGCTGCTGGATTTGGAGAAATTGAGCTTGAGTTAGGGATGCAGTTTTCAACAATGAAGACATTCAAGGATGCTCTTAAGGATGTGTTTGTCTCTGAAGGGAGAGACCTAGAATATATAAGAAATGAGCCTCTTAGGGTGAGAGAAAAGTGTGGAACCGAAGGCTGCCCTTGGCTGATATATGTGTCTGAGAATTCAGTGGCTAAGACTTTTGAGATAAAAACGCTGAGGAATTTACATACTCGTGGGAGGGACTTCACAAGCAACTTGGCTGATAGGGAGTGGGTAACGGGTAAGTTGGTTAAGAGATTGAAGACTCAACCGAAACTGACTCCGAAAGAGGCAATGGAACATATGAATGTAGATTATTTGATTCAGTTAAGTGACAAAATGGTTTCAAGAGCTTTAAAAGCGGCAAGAGAGATTGTGCAGGGGAATGAGGCAGAGCAGTTTGGAAAGCTGCGAGACTATTTTCAAGGACTGCACAGGAGCAATCCAGGGAGCACTACATGCATGGAAGTTCATCCCATGCCTCGAGGGCCACCTCTCTTCGACAGAGTATACATTTCTCTAGAAGCATGCAAGAAGGGCTTCATGGCAGGGTGTAGACCATTGATAGGATTAGATGGATGCTTTCTGAAGGGATACTTTGGAGGGCAACTACTGTCCGCAGTTACTCAAGATGCAAACAACCACACTTTCGTGATTGCATACGCTGTGACAAAATCTGAGAACACGGACAACTGGAAATGGTTCCTTACCAAGCTTGAGGAGGATTTTGGTCACTACATGTTATTTGGATGGCGTCTAATGTCTGACCAACAGAAGGTATAATATTCAATTAACCTGATATGTTTATGTAAATCTTAGTAAGTTGCTTGATGTTGAGTAGATCTTAATAAGTTGCTTGCTGTTGAGTAGATCTTAAAAAGTAGTTTTTTTTATGTTACTTTGGCAAATTGAAATTGGGATTTATACTTTCTGCAGGGGCTACTAAAAGTTGTCAAGGATGTCATGCCTAGAGCACATCACCGGAATTGTACTCTACATATATGGAAGAATTGTGAGCAACGGTTTAGGGATAAACGTTCAAAGGCACATGTATGGGCTGCTGCCAAGAGCTCAACTCCTATGCAGTTTAGAGAGGCAATGGACAGACTAAAGAATGTGAACCGTGGTGCATGGGAGAGTATATGAGCAAGTTCGATCCAAAGGTTTGGTGCAGAGCCTTTTTCAGCCACCTCCCAAAGAATGTAGCTATCACAAATAATATGTGCGAAGTTTGGAATGGTTTAATCGTGGCTGCCAGAGAGAAGCCAATTTTGACATTGTGTGAGGAATTGAGAGGCCATATCATGAGGAGAATGGCAACTCACAAAAGGCTTTTGAGTGCTTATACTGGAAAAATAGCCCCTGCACAGCAAATGCTGCTAGATAGGTATATTAAGCCTGAAAGCCACAAATGGACTGCTCAATGGTGTTTAGACAATGAAAGGGTGTTATTTGAAGTTAGGTGTGGTACACATAAAGTTGGAGTTAATCTGCAGCAACAAACTTGTGCCTGCAACTTATGGCAATTAACAGGTATGATTAATGGTTGCATCATGATATATGTTCTCTATTTTTTTCTAAGTGAAAACCTGCACAGACCAATTAAGTTGTTTACATTGCAAGGTGTCCCGTGTAAGCATGCTATCGCCGCAATCGCCAGAGTGAGAGCGAGACCTGCTGAAGATTTTGTGTCTTCGTACCTAACAATGGATGCAATAAGAAGAACCTACGACATCGGGATAAGGCCAGTAAATTCTGAGGAGTATTGGGAACCATGTGACCTGATTAGGCCTATTGCACCGAAGATTCACAGGCCACCGGGACGACCAAGGATGAGGAGGACTGAAGCTGGAAAACCACCTCCTCCACCTCAACCTAACAATGGTGAAAAGGTAAGAAGAACTTTCCAAGTTACTTGTAGCAAATGTGGTGACAAAGGCCACTACTACAAGACTTGCAAGGGCGCGCCATCTAATCCCAATTGGCAACCAAAGACAAAGAAACAGAGGCAAAGAGGTAAAGAACAAAGCACAGAAGCTGTAGCTACTACCGAGGTACTAGTTTACTTTGCATGTTGCTGATTTGTTGCTGATACTGTGTTGGTATTTACAAATTTGGCCTCTTTTTGTGATGTTGCCTAGCAGGAACATAACTCTGGTCAACCTCAAGAGCCTCCACCTCAAGAGCTAACACTAGAGGAAAGAAGGGTAACCACTTTTGTCTTGATTGATTATTGATATATATGGAATTATAAATGAGGATAGACTAAAATTGCAATGACAGGCAAAGGCAAGGAAAAGCAAGAAGAGGATGCCGAAGAGGCCTTTCATGCCTCAAGGAACAGAAGGAACCAGCAATCCACAAAATTCACATGAGCCACAAGCTGAGATTCCTCTTTCTCAATCTGCACCCCCTATAGTGGTAACAATCCAACAATTCACAAAATTCCAACACCAAAATTAACATTGTTTAACTAGAACCACGATACTAAATTGTTTGTTGGAATTGATGCTGCAGGATCATGTGGATGTAAACAACTCCGCCCCTCCAGAAAGGCCTATTCTAAATCTGCCAACTCCTCCTGCACCTATGAATGCATCATCATTCAGCTTAATCAACAGGCCTTTTCGACCCAAGCAAAAGATCTTCAGAGCACCTTCAACATCTCTGAACACAGCAGTGCAGCCGGATGCAACTCCTCAAGTTGCTCCACCTCCTAACCCACCTCCTAACCCTCCAAATCCTGATGCTATTTCTGCAGAGACTCTGGCAGCAGCTAGTGGGACAACAGCATCAAGGCTATTCAGGCACATTCCAACTCCTGGATTCAAGCCACCCCATCAGGATTCTACTAATGGATGAAGAATTACCTTGATTGCTATTAAGTACTGTTTTTTTGGATGTAAAGCACAAACTTTGGTTGCTTTTAATTGCTTTTAATTGCTTTTTGGTGGTTGTAAAGCATAACTATGACTGCTGTAAACTTGGTTGGTGATGAATTCCCAACTCTTTTGTCTTGTTTTAGGTTTATAAACCAAAGTTATCAACTACTTTTTTATGTATAACATTTTGAGTACTTTTAAATGGTTAGATGACTTAAGATTATGGCACAGTTTATAATTGATTATGAATACATAGGTTGGAACTGAAATATGCTTCTGGCAATGAAATATGATTCAACACATATGATGAAATTGAGATACTGAATTACAATTCTATACGTAGAATGCAGAGTTTATATTACAATGCAATTCATTAATTACTATTGGAACTGAGGACTAAAGACAAGCAAAAAGCAAACAAAATTCCAAGTAAAAATATGTCAATCCCCTTCCAGTCATTCAGTGCATTGCACCTCATCCTATTATTCAAATCTGCAATCATCTTCTCCAATGATATCATCTTTTTCTCAATACTCTCCAGTGGGTCTTCTACTTCAGGTACTTTGGTGCTGTCATCGCTGTGACCAATTGCAACATACTCATCCAACCAATAAAAATATCTGCAATGGGACTCTTTTCTCTAAATATGAAAATTGGCATAAAGAATCAAAATTTGCAGCATTAACAACAAAAATTGAATTTTTTTGACAGATGAAAAAAATTTGAAACAACGAAAAGAAGAACCTTATTAAAGTGTGGGCAGCCAAAAAAAAGCATGTTAGGGTTCATTTCAGTGCAGGACTCAAACAAAATTGCATTTGTTCCACAATGACAGTTTGGGGCAACAAATCTCTTCTTCTTCGATGAAGCTCCGCGGTGGCTGCTGGTTGTGCTCCAAATCTCTCCACCGACTGCTCTATCACGACTGATTGGGGTTGACTCTCTCCCTTCAGTTGCCATGGCTTCCTTTAAGAAGATGAACGAGGGGATGAAGAATAAAGGAGGGAATGAGGAATGAGGGAGGGGATGAGGCACGATTAGGGTTCCATATTATAACCCTTCAAATCAACAAAGGGAGGGATCAAATAGTCCTAATAATCCATGTGAAAATAGTTAATTAACACCTCAAACAGTGACTGACAGGTTGGCATAGTGACCTCTAGCAACTAGTTTCGTGGGTTTAGTTGTCCTATTTCCTTAGTGGTCAGGGGCTAGGTTGGGATTTTAGTATCATTAGGAGTGGCCTTGTCTATTTTGCAAATGGTTGGAAGTCGAATTGGGTGTTTACTCTTTATTCATGTCTATTCACACTTAAATTTAATACACCCACGCACCAAGTACAAAAATAATAAAATCTAACACAAATTTTAAATACATAAATAATAAAATCTAACACACAAATTTTGAGTCACAGCAAAAAATAAAAATTATTTTTTAGTAGAATGAATGTACGCACATGTAGTACATTTGCACACGGGTTCAAAGTCCAAACACTGGTTCTTTGAAAGCAACAATAGATTAATAGGTCAATCAAATCACATAATTTTGATTAGGTTACTCTCACGTGAACCTGCATTTTGCTGTGTTTATGGCATACAGTTCTAAGTATTCAATGGTCTCTGGCTTGTAAATTGCAACACGGAAGAAGAAAGAATCACACTTTATTTCCAAAACAAATGACGAGTTTGACTGGTTTTTACACTCTGCTGTACACACTTAATCCTCAATATCAATAAAAGCCTAGGTAGACCGCACTTGCAACCCCAATTGCTTTGCCAAAACAATATAAATTAAAAAATAAGATGGAGACTAAAATGAAACCCTCAAAAAGAAAAATAAAGGCAAGCTCACAAACAACCTTTGACCTATAAAAATTAATGCCAAACAACTAACTCAACAAGAAATAACCCTAAACAATCAAACCGATGCAAGGAAAAAGAGAGGTGAAAAATCTCTAGTTTCTCTTCATGAAAAAGTTTCTTGGGAGCAGAAGCAGCTAAGCTAAAAAAACACTGATGCTGTCCCCTTCACTTCCACATGTTCTGTTCATTATCATCACACTACAAAAGAGAGAAGCCCAACTGAGTTGTAAAACAAGACACTGAAAGAAGTTTACATGAAATTTTTTTACCGGAGATAGATGCAAACATAATAATTGAAATTCAATCTACCTGCAACCAGATCTGCAGAGAGTTGACAGAAGGCAAAATGAACTTGTGAATCAGAATAACTGAATAGCCATTTTAAGTTTATTCTGTTTCCATTTGGGCAACTTGTAAAATGCATCCTTTGTCATCCCAAATTTCTCTTTGAACTCCGCAGATGATAGGTAAGTCTGTTTACATCAAGGTCAAAAGCAATTTGAATAAAATAAGTCTAACTATAAGCTGCAATTTCAAAAGAGAGGAGGACAAACAACAATGGAAAAGTAAAGACAGGAGAAAATGAGGCTTATATTTAGATTGCCCATCGTACCTCACGTTTAGTCACATCAATGTCTGTTACAGGATCAGTAGATGTTATTTTAAGGCGTTCATATGGGTATATCTGGAGACCTG
>JASCZI010090692.1:47346-103575 GCA_036250425.1 Stylosanthes scabra
AAGTAATTCTCTTTTCAAAGAATCAGTTTCAACAACTTCTGCCTGTCCTTTTTCAACACTGCAAAACCAGAGCAAATTCAACAATTTAGCATGAGACGTTATTTTTATCAATGTCTCATCCATACCACTTTCAAATTCTGATTCTTGTCCATTAATATTACTCTAGGCCAAAGTAATCACAGATATGTAACAGTACTTCATTGATACGCAATGTAACTTTGACTTATGAAGGAGGGTAAAAAACCAAGTTGAATCACGTTTGCACCCTCCAAACTTGGGCCATGTGAAGATTAACCCTTAAAGCTTAAAAAGACATAAATAATCCACAAACTTTACACAAAAAAAAAATTTGCTTTCATCAAGCAAAACATTATCGGCAATGTCATCTGACTCACATGTGACATCATCAAAACATGTTTTAACATTGAATAATCCATATTTAACAAAAGCTAACCAGGGTTTTTCTCTTAACTGAGCCAGCTTTTCGCTTAACTTTTATTTCCTTATACTTTATTATCACATTAAAGGAGGTTAAGACATACTTTAATGGTATATCTCATTCACTTCCACTACTTTTTTAACAGTTTGCTTGACATAAAGTGTTTTGAACTCAAAAGTGTAACATTTGGGGATACTCAAACATCTAATCCAACATGGCACCAAGTTAAACAGTGTTAGGAGGAATTCCCCCTACAATACAATAGGCAAAAGAAGAAGATAAGAAAACACATTTAGAAAATCAATGAATTTCATGCAACATACTCGCAGTGCAAAAACAGAGACACCAGAACAAAAACTATATTATTACCAAAGCAGCTTTGGTGGGCGAGAATCAGCAGGCTTTTCATCTTCGCCAACAGTTTTGCGCGGAAGAGGAGCAAATCCCCCAAAGAAACCCCAGAATTCTCCGGTTTCAGGATCAGCCATCAACTTTCCATCCTCTGCATGGATGTTTGAGTATGTTAAATTCATGATATACAGTAATCACTTTTACAAGATAAAATAAATTTGTCCACTTACCAATAGCAGCTACCTCACATTTTCCCTCATGGTAGGTATCCTTAATATACTGTACAACTTCCAAAGCTTTAGCCCTTTCTTGAATAGATGAATTGGAACCATTAAATTGGAAGATTTTTGACTCAGTATCAAGAACAAAAATATCATCATGGTTGAGTGAAGATCGAGCAAATGGAACCTATAACCGGAAAAAATGGTTACTTAACATGTAGGGGGGTAAAAAAGTTCATGCAAATGACTACTGTGCTCAATAATGGTACACAAGACTCAATCCTCAATGGCAAAGAACTAATGACAGACTTGCCTCTTTGACATGTACAACATGTTTCCCTCTGCATACAAACAATCGTGTCTTGTGTTTCTCTTCCTCAGTATGTTTGAAACCAGAAGCAACTCCACCTTCTAGCGGTATAATACATGGTTTGAAATAAGACAGGAACTTTTCTGTTTCATGGCCCTGTACTTCACGATATTGAACAGCCCGTCCTCCAAGAGCTGCATCCAGCTCAACTGTCTTGATGGCTGCAGCACCAGCTTCATCCTGTTATAAAATTTTATAATCATTTGGTGGTAGCAGCACTTTCAACTAATGTTATAATGGTGAAAAAGCATGTTAAAAGAAAGAAAAAGAACACACAACACACCACACACACACACACACACACACACATATATATATATATACCTGACTAGTGTCTTTACCAAGCCAATAATGGATATCATGCCGCAGAGCACCACTTTTTGATGAAGTAGTCTGCATGGAAAGGGAAAAAAAATTATGGACAAGAATAAAAAGGAAAACAAGAATAATGCGAATTTACCAAAATAAGGTCATTAAGAACAGACGAAGATTTGACTCTAACAACATTGAATAGTCTTTCTATAACAAAGCTCATGGAAAAGATGCCATTTAGCTAAACTAGCGCTCGTTTATGATTAGGACATTAGAGCATGTTTTGCAGATAACACTTTGTTCATTTAATCTGAGAACAAATTCTATCAAAATAAAAATGCATGAAAGTTCCATAATGAACATTTTCTAAAGTTAAGTGAGCATGCACACATAACACACCAAAACTGTAAATTTTGTCATGCTGGAACATCTTAAATTACAATCTCCATCTCCATCTAAATCTAATACAATAAATAAAGAGGGAAAATTTTGAAAAACGAAAAATAGCACTGTATGAATAAAGAATCATTTAAGAGATATTGCTTACCTTTAAGATCACATAGGAGTCCCCAGTGAAAAACTTCCCAAATGAGGACTTGGGGACAGGAACTGGATTAAAATTCTCAATACGCCATATTTCGAGTCCACTGTATATGGTTAAGAAGAATAATGCGGAAGCAATAGGAAGACACCAAAGTATGAAACTAATTTATGCATAGAACAAGATCAAACAAAGTAGCAACCTTGAATAGGTTTTCTAAAAAGGAAAGTGTGATATATTGTTAACAACACAATAAGCTAACTAGATGCAGGATACGCCTTTTGGCCAGCCCCCTGGAAAGCTGGATCCACATCTCTCATTGAAACGGCCATATTGTTGTTCTACTGTTTGCTCCTCCAAAACCTAGCTTAAACATTACACAAGTTCCCCGAAAGGAAATAATGGTTAAATACAGAAGTGAGATCAAAGTGTTAATTTGCTGAAGCTGACATAACAGCAGGGGAAACAGAGAAATATACACGCTTCCACTAAGTGTTTGGACTAGAAAATTTAGGTCAGAAATAAACATGTCAGAATAGAGAAATTTAACTGGAGATTAGAAAAGTTAGCAACTTAGCATATTGATGGCTCTTTGGTAAATTTGCCAGGGATAAGCAAGAAAAAATCATAAACGACAACCCTAGCCAGAATAGGGCTGCTATTAATACAATTAGATGAGCTTGTGCTTCCTGAAAAACAGTAAAGTTCAGTATTGACTTAAATTTCCTCTGGTTTTGTTCATCATCAGATACATCCCAGCCGATGTTAATAGTCACATATGCTAAAAAAAGGCGAAAATATCCTTCACCAACACTCATATAACCTTTTCACCTTCAAAGATGTCTTTTAACAAGCAGCATTGGGAATTAAAAGTACAATAAAGACTTTATTTGCCTATATCAATGTTCCATATGTAAGCATTAATACAGATTAATTCCAATGAAGAAAAGGAAGACATTCTTAAGCATGCTTAGCAACTACATACTCACTTGTAGCTCACAAGTATCAAGTACACAGAATGAATTGCATATTCTCTAAAGCATATATGCCATGTTGTTGAAGTTGGCTGGCTTAAACTATTAGAATTGAGATTAGGTTGACCTAACTCAACCCCAAAAGCTAGCTCATGGGGTGAGGATTGTCTCACACTTATATTCACTCAAGAGTGTTGTAATACACCCCCGTCACGCCTAGGGATGATCATCTAGAGCGTGAACATGAATTGGTGGGTGGCCCAACAACATGGGTTCGGATAAGCTCCGATACCATATTAGAATTGAGATTAGGTGAACCTAACTCAACCCCAAAAGCTAGCTCATTGGGTGAGGATTGTCTCACACTTATATTCACTCAAGAGCCCTTATCCATCGTAGATGTGGGACTTGTAATATAAACCAAAACCAAAATTACACAAATTTAAATATTTGAATCTCCTCTTGTCAACCTCTCCCCTTCGGATATAGCCAAGTATTTCATCACCCAACATTTGCACTAAGTTTAAGCTGTGTGATGCTAGTACATAAAGAAAATGCCCCAATTACACACACTTCCGTGGAAGTGCACGCAATAATTGCCTTGCAACGCACTGAACAGAATTTCACTAATGTAGTTGGAGTTGAGTTGCTAACTTGGGGCAAACCAACAGATAGAAATTCTACTATTCTAGGAAATATGCCTAATAACATCAAATAAGATAAAGAAAATATTAAATAATAATAAACATTTAAAATCATATCATTGACTGATCCAACAGCAAACCAGCTACCTAGGTAACAAGAAATTGTGCCCGCTTCACACTTGCGAAATTTCGCATAGACTAGTGAAAACAAGCACAAATCACCAAAACTCTACACAGGTCCACACCCCAATGCATACATAAGCAATCAAATGAACATATATTGCAGATATATCCATGAATCTAAGCAAGAGACACGTATGCAATTACCCT
This sequence comes from Stylosanthes scabra, assembly GCA_036250425.1. NCBI lineage: Eukaryota > Viridiplantae > Streptophyta > Magnoliopsida > Fabales > Fabaceae > Stylosanthes > Stylosanthes scabra. Next base: position 51,529 of record JASCZI010090692.1, read on the forward strand.
ACAAATACACACACAATAGCAAGCCACGACACTCGATCTTGAAAACTCACCATGCAACAAACACCAAAACACACTAGCTGCATTCTCCAATGCTTCCGAACTTCAAAAACACACACACACACACTTCACTTTCCACAAAAAATACTACTCGAATTTCAGCATCAAAGCCCGAGAAAATTGCATTGTTCAACTAAGTCAATCGAAATTCAAGCACACCACAGACCAATCAGAGAAACGGATCAAAATCGAATCCTACTATCCTAGTCAATACAAGTCGACGCAACTATAAACAAAAAAATTTAAAAAAATAAAATAAAATAGGATCAATGAAAACAAGGATTGAAGGTCTTCTTCATACCTCGGAAGAAGCAGAGACAGCAGCAATCGATTTCCGTCCTTATCGGAATCAGCAAAACAAAGCTTTTGACCAAAAAAAGAAAATCCGAGAAACGAAGAACACAAAAAAGCAACCTCGAGCTGCAAAAAAAGAGAATCGAAATTCACAACAACTAAGGAACTGAAATCGGAACGAGTAAGTAGCAGCAGATCCAAACAGAGCGAGAGAAACTGCAGATTTTCTTCTGTTTCAGGGAACAGAAAACGGGAGGAAGGAAAAGAAGAAAAAAAGGAGGCGGAAAAGTGAAGAGAGAAAGAAAATAAGAGAGGAAAAAGTAAAGTGGGGGATGTCTGAAGAAGGAGGAGGGAGAAGAGAAGAAAATAAAGTGAACGAAGAAGAATGAATTTCTCTAGAGAGAGAACAAAAAAAAAATGAAAGAAAAAAAAATGGAATGGAATAAAAAAAAAAGAGAGTGAAGTGAAGTTGTGAGCTGAGGAGAGAGAAACCGAGAGAAGAAAAAAAATGGAGAGAGAAAGGGAGGGAATGATGAAATGCCAGGCGTGCTTATCACTAACGGCACCCCACACAACAGCACACACATGAACTGTAATAAAAAAGTTTTATTATAAAACTCTCCTCACTCCTCTCTCCCTTTTTTTTTTTAAATTCTCATGAATAAATAAATAGATCTAAATATTTTTTTTTTGTTTTTGGACGGTATTTCCTATTTTTGTTTGTATTTAATTATCAATAATTCTACGTGAATAAGTGATTTTGACCAACTAAATACAATCAAATAATTTATTTCTATGCTAAATAAAAGACTATTTCAATATCAAATTACATGCAATTTTTTATATTATTTAATACTGAAATAATATTCTATTTAATATAAAAATAAATCATTTGATTACACTTAGTTGGCAAAAATCACTTGTTCAAATAACATTACCTTTAATTATTTGTGTTATATTTGCTTTTTCTTACTATATCCTCTAATCCAATACACCCAAAAAAAACTAATTTGGTGCAAATCAAAATTTCACTCAATAATTTGGTGCAGATAAGTTGCTACATAATTTGCTTCCCGATGAGTCCTCAACACATGGAAGTGGATTGTTTGTGTCAGGTGGGCCAATTATGGTTTTTCAAAAATTACTGAGTAGTAATTTGACTGATTGACTCTGAACTTGTGTGTGATAAGTGCACTTGCATAAAATTCCGAGGTGAATAGTGAATAGGAATTACAAAATATTTTTTTATATTTATCTCCAGATCTATTAATCAAAGGAAATGTTATTTATATTTTTTTTCAATGAAATTAAATTATTTATTTTTATATTAAATAGAAGAATATTTTGATGTTAAATAGAAATTTATTTTAATATTTTTTATATTATTTGATATAAAATATTTTTCTATTTAGCACATAAATAAATAATATAGTTGGAGATAAAATAGATAACATCAAAGTAGTATTTTATTTGATATAGGATAAATAATTTAATTGAATTTAATTAAAAAAATAAGTATACATCTAGAATTATTGCTTTTTTTTAAAGAACTAATCTATCTGACACTTTAAATTTAAGTGATTAGATTGATTGAAAAATAAATTCAAACTTCTTTTAAGATTTTTTGATATTTGAGAGGAGGCTCAAAATTAAGATCTCTTACCACATAAAGAAATAGTAATAGCATATAAGCTACTATTAGTTGGCAAACTTTCTTAATTTGATTTCATTTAAACAAATGAACCAAAATTCACATATTGATTTATGTAATCTCTGATCTTTAATAAATAAGGACTTGTTTAAACGAACTTTTTGTAAAAGATATTTTTCGAGTTATTTTTTTTAAGAAATCTTTTGTAAAAATAAAAGTAATTTTATATTTTGATATTTCATATAATAATATTTTTTATTTATCATTATATTTGGATACAACAATATAAAAGTATTTTTTTGTTCATTTATTATGTTAAAAATATTTTTTTTCGAGTAAAAAGATCTTTTAAAAAAATATAAAAAACATCTTCTAAAAAAAGATATTTTTTTATTTTACTAGTGCTTTTACTTTTACTATTAAAAATTATCCAAATACACTAAAAAACATAAAAAGATTTTTTTTTTTATTAAAAAAAGATTTTTTTTAGCCAAATAATAACATTCAAATAAGCTCTAAATTTCGGATTAATTCAAACACACAAAAACTTAATAAAAATTGAACTTCTTCAATTCATATAATACTTCACTTATGTTAGTTCGTTCTTTATTTAGTTATTATTTTTGCACAAACAACATCATTATCATCAGGAACTACTATAATTGCCCAATTCTTTATTTATTAGGATTAGGATAAAGTGTTTACAATTGACACATACATGCACTTTAATCTTGTCCAAATAACAAGATTCTTTCACATAAAGGGGAAATAGGATTGGTCTCACAATCACTTCATTGTTGGTAATATAATAGATCCAAGCTAATAATAAGGTAGGTTTTTTTTTTTTGTCTAATAAGGTAGGATTTAGATAAGCGTTCTTTAGGACACATATTAAAATTATCAATAAAATGGTTTATTTATATAAAAGTTTAAATCGTTAATAATAATTTTAAGAATAAATATCTAAATTGATCTTAAGAAAATGGGATCGAATATTTTAATTTACTTTTTAAACAAGTTTTTATGAGAACTAATTTGTTTTACAATAACTTTTTTAAGTACCTAATTATCATATAATAAAATATAATTTATTAGAGAAATAATAATATATGTAATAATTAAAAACGATAAAAGAATTAATCTGTCTTCTAAGAATAATTCATAAAAAATTGGAAAAATAAAATTTTGTTGGCATTCAATCTAAAATTCATTAAAACATAACTTAAAATATTTTTCTATTTTAATTTTCAATTAATATTGGTGTACACATAAAACACACAAACACATCCTAATTAATTATTCCTTCAAGTAAAAAATATTTATGTGTTTCATATATTTTATGTGTACACCTAGCAAAACCGTTGTTTTTAACATGTATTTTTAAAACATTAGTTTAAGTTTACAAAACTCAATATAACATGCATTGTTGTACGGATATAGGTCGGTCACCGCCTAGCGCCTAATGCTACTATTAGTAATGTAAATTCTCATAATGGCTAATTTGGGTAGGTTTGCCTCTTCCTACTAATTTTAATAATAATAATAATAATAATAATAAATAATTTATTCGATAAGATGTGAATAATAAAAATATAAATTTTATTATAATTATATATATGTTCATCTTTATATTATTTTAATTTTTATGAAATGTAAAAAATAAAATATATATTGTAAAAAATTATATCTTTATCAATTTAGATTTATACAAAATAATTTTTCTAATAATAATAGGTAATAAGAAAAAAGAAAAGAGAAAAAGTATCAAAATTATAGAACCCTAAATTCCTTTCACCTTTCTTATTATTATTTATAGTAAATCAATTAACTAAAATATGCTGAATGAGCTTTAAATCACTTTTACTCATAATATTATATCATTTTTACGTAGTAATTTGTAAGATATTAATCAATAAAAAATAGTTAATATTAACTAATAATATATAAAAAATAAAAAACTTAATTTATTTGTAATTACTATTTTATCTTCATTTCTAGATTATTAATATTATGGTGAATAATTTTTGTGCCATATAACACGTAATAAGAGTTGAAGAGCATATGCATATCACATGAGCAACGAGGACTCTGATCTACAGACTACAGAACAGCGACGTTTATAGGAAAAACTACACTTAAAATATGAACTCTATTTTCATTTAAGATGGTGGTCCTATCAAAATTTTGTTTTTTTTCTTTCTTACCAAAATTTAGAGTTCAATTTTTTCCTAAAACATAAATTTGCATGGGTAAGGAAAAGAATTTTGGCTATGGTAAAACATTTTATAAAACTTAAGTATAAAATTATATTTTTTATATGGTTAAGATCAAAATTAACATTTTTATGAAGTTAGTAGTAAAAAGTGCACTTGACCTTTTAATTCAATACCTTGATATCTAAAAGAGTTTAATTTTGATACACTATTAGTATAAAAATATATTTTTATATATATATTTAATTATGTAGCGTTATGTCAGTAAAAATAACTTTTTTTTTTATTCTGTGATTGATCATAAAATAAACGGTTATAATTAAATTGTGTATGTAAAATGCTTTTCACTTTAATTACATCAAAATTAAACCCTATTTAAAAATGTAATTCTATATTATTTTATTTAGTCTTTTACAAAAATTAAATGATGCAATAATAGTTATTTTCGTTATTATTTTCATATATAATAGAGATAAATAAAATTTAAAAAGGTGTAACATTTTTTATAATTATAATAAAAATGTGGTAATTGATAAAATAAAATCTAAAACAAATTAGTCACTTCTTATTTTTACACTTTTTTTAAAAATTATAGTTACACTAGTTTTTTTTAATAATAATAATAACAACGTCGTCCTAGAGAACCACATTTTTCTGAAAACATATCTTGTCTTTTCCTTATTATTCATTAAAAAAATTGACTAGAAAGGTAAATTTTAAAAGCATTTTACATAAAAAAAAAAGAAGGTTTTATCTATGACGATAAAAGTATCTAGTAGTTCTTTAAGGATTATAGAAAAAGATTTTAAATATGTGGTTGTAATTATTTCTAATATATATACATATTTATTTTATTTTAAAAATAAAAATAAATTTTAATGAACCATTAAATACTTTCACCACCTAAAAATTCTTCAAAAAATTAAACCAATAAGCAGAAATTGCAAACATGGGAGTCAATGTTGATCCATTGACAGTATGAAAGGATATTCCTTATAATCAAAGACTCGAAGTGTATATAGAAAATAAATAATAAATAAATAAGATATATAAAGTCCTCACAAAAGTTCAAGTGCATTCCACTCTAAGAAATTTAAGCAGAACAACCTACATTTTTATTCACCAATAGCAATCTCTCCTTTATTTTTTTCAACTTTTTTTTAAAGAAAGGAAAAAGGGAAAAAATTGAGGTCAGAATTAAATTGGTTCATATTTTTAAACTGGATCAAATTAGTTTTCTTTCAAAATATGTGATTAATCAAGATAGGTTGTTCTGTTAGTTGATCATGAGTCAATAATATTAAAACCAAAATTATAAACTAATTTTATAAATTTTAAATTAAATTAAAAAAAAATCAACTTAATCATCGACAAAAGAAATTAAAAGACTAATTCAATTATGAACTCAATTACAATTATAATAATGAATTTGGACTTTTGTAGGGAATACAGAGAATAATTTTGCATTGGTTATCTGTAAAGTAAGATGTATGGCACCGGCGCACCGCCATGCGCAGTCATCGCAGCCATTACACAACTTGCCTTCAATTGTTATTCTCCATTCTTTTTGACAATCATGTGTTCTAAGTAAATCACCATATACATATATAAAATTTAACAAAAATTCTCAATTTTAAGAAGGTATCCTGTTCATGTCACATTTTATATCTATAAAAAATTTAATCTCTTAAAAGTATATAAGTGTAAAATATTCCCCATTTCATGAATTAATTTATAAAATTGAGTTAGATCCATCTAATCTTAATAAATATTATACTTATAAAGGTTTTTGTCAATAAGTCAATTAAATTAGACAATAAAATTTAAGTAAGTAAAATGAGACTGATAATTCTATTTTTATTTTTGAACCAAATTTCATACATTAATAACATTGACCAATATAATTCATTTCCTCATACCAACGTGCTTCTCTTAAAGTTGCACGTATATCACCATGCCACCGGCATCAAATACTCATATGCAAGATAGAGAAAATCGATATTTTATGTAGAATCGAAAAATAAATTAAAATGTAAAAACGTAAAATTATAAAAAATGTTTAAATTGTAAAATCATTTAACTTAGTATAAATTGTGTAAAATCGATTAACTCATTAAAAATCATAATATCGAAAAATTTTAAGAGTTTAATCGAAATTCTAGCTACTTTACTCATCCGACAAATATTCAAATAACCATATGACATCGAATTAAACTGTCACAAAATGACAAATTTGTATAACAAAAGGCCGTTGCTAGAAAACTGCCTTAATAAAAGCAAGGAGATTCGTTTATCCACACGCTAAACGAGTAAAGTGCGGCATTTTTTACCAAATGCTACTAAATTGATTTGTGACGATTTTTAACTATTGCAAAATCCCTCCAAAACTGTCACTATACTATACACCACAAAGTGGTGTAGTGTTTTATTTCGTCATCTCATTAATATTAATTTTTTGATGTATTTTATATTAATGTGATATATAAACGGAAATGCTATCTAAAGTTTTGTTTTCGTAGGATTAATAATATTAGAGTAAACACAAGGGACTAAAAACTCGAGAGTAATAATAATATTTTCAATTTGCATATTGACCAATCACCAAAAAGATTTTTTTAAAAAATTAGTAACCACCCGTACAAAAGAATAAGTATAATAATATATATTATTTAGTATAGGGAAGTTTTGAAGTATACCAGAACCGTTGTTTTTTATTTATACATGAGAAAGTATAGATAATTAATAATTTTTTAATTAATAATTCAGTTAATAAAAAATAGAACATCTGTAACCATTATTTATGGAACGTCCACAATGAAAGTAATAGAACATTTGAAACCTAAAACAACTAACAATCAACCAACTTATTTTTTTTAGAAATAAAATATCAAAAACCTAGAAACAGAACATCTAAAATCTAAAAAAATAAAATATCCAATTTAAGTTATTGACTGATGTTTATTGAATTTTTATTGATTATCTAGGATTATTATTTATATATATTTTTATATTTTTTAATTAAAATCAACGGTTATAGATCACAGTTATATCGATATCTTTCCTTTAGGATAAACTCCTTATGATTTTGACTCCCAAACATTATACTATTTAAGTATTATATATTGAATTTGTAGAAACATCAATAAATGATAAATCGAAATAAAAATATTAACTTAACTATAAAAAGTATATATATTGTATGTCGTCCATAGCGTCCGAGAATAGTTGAAGCAAAAATTTGATCAGTAAGATTTGTTTGTTTGACATTTTTTATACATGGACTATTATTAAGATTGATAATAATAATAATAATAATAATAATAATAATAATAATAATAATAATGTGAATGCTACGGTACCATCTTTTTTTGAGAGGGTAATTTACCCTCTTTAATGTATTAGTTCATAATTAATTCAATAAATAACTTTTTTTATGGTCGAAATGTATATCGTTGCTTATCTACCTTCTATTTTTTATTGAATTTGATTTAAAATGATCATATAGAATGAAAACAACGATATTTGTTCTTTTTGTATGACAGGAAAAAATAAAAAAAAAATGTCATATTATTTGTTCATCTTTTAGGAAAAAATGCAAAATATCATAGAAAATTTTTATTTAAATAAGATTATACATTAAACTCTAAAAAGAATTATTTATTAAGTTAATTGTAAACTAATAGATTAGAGAGGATAAATTACCTAATAATAATAGGAGTCATTATTTGGGGAGGGTCTTTAATAATCATCGTATTTATGCCTCTTACTATTTGTTTATATGCTTTTTGGGGAGGCATATGCATATTCTTCTAAGTTCTAACCTGTAGGCAGGTCCACCACTTAACCACAGGCAAAAGCAGTTGCATTATATTCTTTTCAATTGATTCTCATGCATGCTTTCAATTTTTAATCACCATAATAAACTCTAAATTATTTTTGATATGACATAAATTAAATTCAATATTCATTAGTGGCGCTTTACCTGAGCATAATAACAACATGATGATATCCCTATTATTTGTTACATGATATATATATACACACACCAAATTCCAATATTGTTGGAGAAATAATAAAAAAACTACTAATAATTGAATATTTAATTTTTTAAAATTATTTGCCTATATTTATTTAGTAAATTCTGTAGCACTTAAAGTGGAAAAAATAAATTAAACAAAGAAAGAACTAATTAGAACTTAAGGTAGTGTAGTGTAACTAGAGATGAAAATAGACCAGGCCAGACAGGCTTTTGACTAAACAGACCAGGCCTGAATTATATGTATTGAGCCTATGCCTGGCCTATTACCTGTTAAAAGCTTTATATTTTATCTGACCTGACCTGAAGCCTGTTTAAAAGCCTACTAAAAAAAAATTAATAAATACAAATAAGTAACATTTTACAATATAAAAATAGCTTATGTTATGAATTTTATAAATATATTTATTTAGTAATTATAAGTGTCAATGATTTTTTATGTGATTTGAAAATAAAAAATAATTTTATTGATAGATTATGTGCCTGTTTAATTTGTTTAAAATTTAATAAAATTATTTTTTAAATAATTAAAAAATTATTATAACATAATATATATAAATAGGCCGGTTTGTTAAGCTTCATAGGCTTTACAAAGAGACTAAGTCTGACTTTTTTAAAATAAAAAAGCTTTTACAAAAGTCTGAGTCTGTTTTATTTATCAAATAAATCTAACTTATATTAAGCCTAATTAGGCCAAATCTAAAGCCCCTAATAGACTGCCTGACCTGTTTCAATACCTGAGTGCAACCACTATCCATTACCCAATGAAGTGCAAAAAAGATAACCTTGGATTGATGATGATCATCTAAACCAATTTTGAGTCCATTCTATTAATTCTTGTTGTATCATCAACTTTATTGAGTGAATGCAATCATTTAAGTTTAACAACAACCGTTCACCTTATATACATAAATACGAAAGTATGGACAATTATTATTAATAAAGTGTAATGCAAGTCACATGTACATTAACTTGTACAGATATGTTCATTTATCATTTTCCTCTTAGTACACAACACATGAAATGTTGTCCTCTTATTTGTACCATTTTAGTTTGAATTTGGAACTGTGTAAGATGGCAAGTATTACCATGAAAAAATAAATATCATCTTCATATGAATATTTAGTGTTTAAGGCAACGTTTTTAAAAAAAATAGCAATACTTTTAAACATATTACGTTTTTATACATGCTAAAATAATCATTTAATTTACCATTTAATGATTAAAATGAAAAATATTCATATGAAGACGTTTTTAAAATCTTCATTGAAGTATCTATCGAGTAAGATATATAATCACTTATTTATGTATTTTCTACCGTAAGTTTATGGGATAAATTGGTTTATGACATAGTATTTGAATTTTGATAACTTAAAAAATTTAGAGTTGTTTTCTTATTGCTCAAAAGAAAAAAAAACATTAATATAAAAAAAAAAATTAAAAATAAGTTCAAAAGAAACTCTTAAACGAAAAATGTCAAACGTGTTAAGAAAAAGAGACAAATAAAAATAGAAAAAGTCTATAAAAATTTCACACAAGTCCCTCCCCCTAAAAAAAAAGACTTTTGTAAGATATAGTGGATAAATATATAATTATTCCTACATTTATTATTAGTTTAAGATTATGAAATGAATAATTTTACGATATATTAATACGGCAGATAAGGACAATTCAATTAATTTTTTCCTTTATTTGTTGATGGTAAGATTGTAAAACTTTAACAAAATTATATATATGCATCCCAAAATTAAATTTAAGTACTCACTTCAATGGTACATGACACGATCACTAGCAATTTCTTATTTTGGTGAGGTAGAAAAACTAAAGAAGGGAATCAATTATTGCTTAAATTAAGACAACCAGAAAAAAAAAAGTATTGCTCAAATTCTACAAAACGTGCATCAGCCGAACAAATTCCGTGCATACCAAAGTTTTATTGCTCAAATTCTACAAAAAAGTTTAAATTTTTTGTCATAGGCAACTGGGCTTGTTCAATTTGGGCCTTTGCTTAAACAAACTTCTATGCCAGCTCGTCGCCTTTTGTAGACTGTGGGCCATTTTTCTAAACTCACTTCATTATGGGCTCTTCCAACTTTTAATGGGTGTTTACTGTCTACCCATGTCCAGAAAAAAAATTTTTTTATAAAAAAGATATTATAATCTAATCCGATCGCACGCAAGGCTTCCTTCAAATGATCATACCTTTGGTCTTGCAAGATGTGTACCTGGATTCGAAACTTGGCGGACTGTTGCCTAATCCATTCGACAAAAAAAAACAGGGAAGGAAATCGCGTTGCCGATTCTCTAGCAAAGACAGCTCTTAGAATTCCTCTTGGTTTTCAATTTGTGGATAATCCTAGTGGCAGCATTAAAGGAATCCTGAGTGATGATTGTAGAGGGGCCTCTTTACCCCGTAACATTATAATTTCGTAGTGTTTGAGTGTTTACCCCATTTAATTACCCAAAAAAAAAAATTAATGATCTGATCAACAAAATTAAACTGAGAAAAGGAATTTAAAGAGGAAAACAAAATTGATTTTCATTCAAAACAAAAAGAGCTTAAATATATATATATATATCAAGAAAATGACAATACATTTATTTCATTAATAATCAATAACAATTGCAAACTTTAATTTGTGTAGGTTTAGAAGTGATAGATCAAAACTCATACATTACTAGTTAATAGTTCATGTATGTAACCTTTTGATCAAAGAAAAAACCCCATGATGATGAGTATTATTACATTAACAATTGTAGGTGCAACTGCAGAAATGTACAGTTATACCAGATGGACGATTAAAGAAGGCACCAATGCAAGTTCCATCAGCATCCTGACCAAAATGCTTAAGAGCACAAGTGTTGACACACCATTGTTCATCACACCCACCTTGTGTAAACAACTTATCTTCACATCTTCTCTGCTGCAATGATGAGCAATTATGCCCCCCAACACCACCACCATCCTTGTTGCATGCTTCACTACTTGACACTGTAACCATAACAGCATATACATGTCACATGTGGTCGTATTGTTTTAGGAATAAATAATTTCATAACGTTGTATTAGAATTTTTATATATGACTGAAAAAATATGAAATTATGCTATGTATCTCATTAATTATTTTTTCCAGTCAAACTTTTTCATATTTAAATTATAAGTTCTATTTTTTTTGTCTTAGATATGAATGTTTGACATTTTTTAAAAATTATCACTCAAATAAATTAACACGATTTTTTTTTATATGGAAAAAATTTAAAAGTAAACTAATTTCTTTAATAATACTAAAGAACAAACACTAACAAATACATAATTAACTAAAATGATAATTTTTGTTTTGTTTTTTACTACTAGTTTTAAGTCAGATTCAAGTTCAGTATAAGATATAGGCACCGAAAAAAAAAGTTCAGTATAATATATACCTTCTATAAAATTTCTTAGGTTCAAATAGAATGGCCTTCAAGTCCAAAAAAAAAAAAAAGAAGAATTACCTTCTATGAAAGAATATACGTGATTCTACCAAAATAATAGAAACAGACACGGGTAATATATGAGTTACGTGAAAACTTATACCTGTATGATAATAAAAAATCGTTAGATATTAGTTTATCCCTTAGTTTAATCATGTATATTGAATATATTTTAGTGTCTAATATATGGAAGCATTTAACATTATTACTGAATTATCAAAATCACACGAAGATAATTGTATATGAATCTCCTCCTTTGGAATTAACTTACTTGATGTAGTGATGAGAAGAAGAACGGCGTATTGCAAGAAGTGGTTGGCCATGCTTCTTAGGATCTTAGTTCTTAGGAATTCAGGAGAATATGGGTTCATGTATGTGTTCCTTTTACATTTATATATGAAAGAGAAAGAGAATTATTATACGTCATAATTAATAATTACGTAGCGAAGTCAATATTTATTGCACTAACTCTCCATTTTACTCTTCTGGAATTCTGGGAAATTTTTTCCTTCTTGACTTCTTTGTTCCTAAAATTTAGGAAAACAAATATTAATCACTTTTGACAACTGATATAGAAGAACAATTGTCACTGTACATATTTTAATTAAGAATTTAATTTCCATGCACTGTCAATATAAAAGAATTTTATACATACATTCAATTAGATGTTACCATATTATCAAAAGTAATTAATTTTCAAGTCCACTACTTCTAAAGTCAAATAAATTCATGAATTTGATTGGATGACTGAGTAAAACTCTTTACACTGTGAGTGTATCAAAATTAAACTCTTTAATTAATCGAATAAATATTCAAAATAATCTATCAAATTAAATTTTACCTATTAATTGGATTCAAATTTTTTGCTTAATTATATTAAATCCCTAATTTTCTTCGTTAAAAATTTTAATTTAAAAATTAATAATAAAATGAATCAACAATAAGCATTTATTTAATTAAGATATTTTTGAAAATGCAACTAATAATAAAATTGAAAGGTGAAAACTTACGTATAGTTTTAATTTTCAAGCATGCTAGGTAACCAATAAAATTTCAGTCAATAGTCAATCACTTAAATTGGATGTTCTATTTCTTTAGGTTTGGAATGTTCTCTTTCTAAAAAAATATAAAATTGGCTGAGATTGTTTTAGGTTTTGGATATTCTATGACTTCCATTGTGGGATGTTCCATTTTTTGTTGGCTGATTTGTTGGTTAAAAAATTATTGGTTACCTATACTTTTCCGATTTTAAAATATTAACTTTATATAAACAGAAAGTTTAGGGAGCCCATAATTTGTTAGTCAATAAGTGACCAATAATTTTTTTTTTTTCTTTTCTCTTTCCTCTTTTACCACCCACTATTTTCCAAATTACACTTATGGGCTCCCTAACGTTGGCTCTCTAACATTACTCTTTAAAATCATTCAACGGTTGATTGTTAATAAACAACTTTACATCAAGTCTACTGCACGTGAGTATTGACTGTACATTAGTTACAGTCGTAGGTGCAAATGCAGACAGCAGTTGGACGCCTAAAGAAGCCAAGGCATTTTCCTTGAGCTCCCTGGAGAAGGTGCGCAAGAGCACATGCATTCCAACACCATGTTTTATCACAACCTCCTCCTGGCATATGCAACGTATCTTCACATCTTCTATTCTCCGTCAATCTTAATGATGATGATGATGAGCAATTATTCTCCCCACCATCCTTCTTGCACGCTTCACTGCTTCTTCCCACAGCCGTAACCGTAAGAACACCTGTATATATACACCAGAGAAATCTAAGTTATAAAGGGATGAACTATCTTCTACCAAAATAATAAGAAACACTGAAACAAATTAACTTACTTGATGTAGTGAGGAGAAGGAGAACGGCGTATTGAGAGAAGTGGTTGGCCATTCTTGCTATAATGTGCGTTCTGGTGTTGTGTTCCTCCTCCATTTATATATGAAAGAGAAAGAGAATCCGTATATCTAGCAAGAAATTAATTAACTAGGCTAACGTGTCCCAAAAGTTAGCTCATTAAGATATGCCGGAGATAAGGATTGTCGTCTTATACTTACAAGGTATATCAAGTTTTTTATTTTAGACTATAAAACACATACACAAGAATGGATGCGGAACACGACACGACACGCGATATGACGACACGTCAAATAATAAAGCATGTTTAACTAAAAACACATAATACAAAGTGTTCATAAAATATCTGACACGCCAATACAGTAATTTATAGAGAAGTGTCTGTGTTTCATAGATTTTAGGACTCATGTCAAGCTCAAGATTACACAAAAATTTGAAGCGGAAAATTTGTTAGATGATTTGATTGACGGGTGTATGTGAGGATGATCAAATAACATTTTTTATTTAATTTAGTTTTAATATTATGTAAAAAGTTAAATAGATCTAATTTACTCTCTTAAAAAAACTTAAGAGGTAAGAATTGTTCACACTTATAAGAATTATTGGACTTCTCTAAAATTATATATCACTTTTTTTTCTTCTTAATTTCAAAGAAAAACATTAATTAGATTTTACTTATTATATATAATGGGAAAATAATAACATAGAGAAAACCTAACATTAGAAATATTTTTATCTTGAATAATGCTTAAAAACCAACATTAGGGAATCTATAGGGAGCCAATGAATGTAATTAGAAAAATAGTGGATGATGAAAGAAAAAAAAAAGAAAAAAAATGATATTAACTTCCTATTATCTCTCTAATATTGCCTACCAAGACTTTCTCTTTTGTCTTTTGTTTTTATTGTTAATATTTTAAAAAAAAATTAATAATTATATTAATAATTGTATATAACTAATTAAAAACAAGCATTTAAAATGAAATAGAAAAATAAGGGATAAATATTCTTTTTGCCATAAAAGTTTGATGTGAAAATCAATTTTGTCACAATCTTTTTTTTTTCTCAAAATTGCCACAAACTTTTAATTTTTTATCAAAAAATCATTTTGACTGTTTTGTCCCTGTGATTGTTACTCTTTGTTAACAAAATAATAATAAAAGCTCATCCTCATCTCATATCAGATCCCTTTCAAACCCTCTCTCTACCTCTCCTCCTCCTCCTCCTTCTTCTTCTTCTTCTTCAAGGACACCAAACCCACACTCACTCAACACAAAGAAAGCTCCAACAAAAGGGAACAACCAGCGATACCTACCCTCACACTCTCTCTCTTTCACTGTTCTAAACTTCCCTGTCTTTTCGTATCTGAAAAAAGTTTTTGTCGCTGGTTCCGATTCGATCTGATTGATCTGGGTCACTAAGATTTGTAACAATCTAAGGTGGTTTAACAATCGGAGTTTAGGATAAACTGTATGTTCAGTTTCGGATCCACTTGGTGGAAGAAGATTTCTATTGGTAACCGTGGCGACAACATTTGGTTTTGTGAAACACTCTCTTTTGTTGTTCGTGGTGCTGTTGTAGCAGTGAGATCTAGTGGAAAAATCTCTCTAAATTTGTGCTTTGTGTGAACCATGGAAACGTTTGTTGTTGTGGCACAACATAGGAACTAATTCATAGGTCTAAGACCCAATGCCATGCTGGGTTTGGTTCTTCTTCCCCTTCAAGGGATTTTAAGGGTATCAACTGTAGAACTTTTTAAATTAGGACTGGTATTCTACCTACACCATGAAAACTTGATGAGTATGTTGTGTCTGATGGAATGGCTGTGTGAGTGTAGTGTTTAGGGGTTAGATTGAAATTAGGGATTTTGTGTAATTTGGGATAAATGTGAGATTAGGTGAAATTGAAGGGTAGTGGTTTAATTCAATTAAAATGCATCTTAGGGGTGGGTTCATAAAATTAGATTGTTACATGAGGGGTATTTTTGTCAAGAAAATTTAATTTTTTTGTTTTTAAAATGAAATGAAAATATCTGTGACAATTTTGAGAAAAAAAAAGGATTGTGACAAAATTAATTTTCACATTAAATGGCAAAAATAGTACTTATCCCAAAAAAATAATTAGTAAATTTAGGGGCGGATTTAAGGGGGGTGTGCAGTAAACATTAAATATGTTAAATGTCTTGGTGGTTAATTATTGTACAGTAGCTATTGCATGCTTTTGAATTAGCCTGGGTTCGAGCCTTATAGGGCTAAATACTTGTGTACCTTTCCTTTCTATTTTTAACTTCTCTTTTCATTTTTCAACACCTACTATATGTATTGTATATAATATATATAATAAACAATTTAATCTTTATATCAATTATTATTTATATATTGTAAAAAAATTATATTAGTATGCTAAACTATTTTAAAATTTATTTGTTTCCAATGTTATGAAAATCATTCTACAATAAAAAATTACTTATTGGTATTAATATATTTTACATATCTTATTTATTAATTTATTTTAAATGTATATATTAAAACTATTTGAGTAATAATCGATTTATATCTTCACAAAAAAAAATTTTGATCTATATTATTTATAATTTGTTCTTTATAATAATAATAATAAAAAGGATATATATATAAGAATTTTTTATATAAATATTGTTTTAATATTATTTTTAGTAATACCTAATATTAGAATATAAATTTATTATTTTTTATAAAAATTTTTATTTTAATATAACACTTATTAACATAATTTTTATTAAAATTAATAAAAAAATAATAGTCTTAATTATTATGTAATTTATCATACAATATTTAATTATAAAAAAAACTTCGTTATACAAATTTTTTTCGACCCCTTAGTAAGATTTCTGGATCCGTCCCTGAGTAAATCTAATTCATACTGCTAATAATTCTTGTAAATTTTAAAAAACGCAGATTCTATTTTCTTTATTTAAACCTTAGAACAAATTTTTTTGTGAGTGAAACCTGAAAAATTTCAGAGATACTATTATTATTCAACTAAAAAAACATGGTGTTCTTATTTTCATACATGATTACATAGTAGTTCATATAAGCTTTTGACGAACACCACATACAATCATGAATTCATGATGATAACATTAAGATTATTGCATTAATTAACAGTTGTAAAAGCAAACACAGTCTTTGAACAAACGCGGGAAGCATCTTCCTTCAGCATCCTGGCCAATGTGCTTAAGTTTACAAGCATTGGTACACCATGTTTGTTCACATTGCTGACCTGGCGGACTCAACCTTTCTTGACATCTATTCTCCGGCATTGATGAGAAATTATCCCCAATATTCTTGCCCACTTCACTGCTTTCCAATGTTACCATAACAACACTTATACACATTTGCGCATATTCAATATTTTTTTAATCAACAAATTATTAAAAAAACATTCAAAACGTTAAAAATAGAACATCTTATATCACACAATTAAAAACTTTTAAAAATCAAATATACATATAATTTCATTGATAATTTGATATTATTTTTTTAGAAACAGAATATTAGAAATCTTAAAAGATAGAACATCCAATTTAAATTTTTCGCTGATGTTAGCTGAATTTTTATTAATTACTTATCATTACTCATATAAATAATGCATGTCATAAAATTATGATGAACATATATGGTATTCTCTAATTTAACCTTTTAACGTTTTGGTTTATAATAATTAACTCAATAAATATATTTTTTAAAAAAATTGGAATGCATACTATAATAATTTTCTACTTTTCAACTTCATTGAATTTGATTTATGACTTGATTTATGACGATTATAAAGAATGAAAAAAAAATGTATTATACCACATGTCTTTTTTTGTTAAAATAAAATGAAAAATTAAAATATTATATTACTTACTTTGTAGAAAAGAAAGCAAAATATGTTAAAAAAATTTTATTTTAATAAAATTATACGTTTAAATTTTAAGAAAAACTAATTTTGAATTAATTTTGATCGAATACATAAGAAGAAATGTTAAATTAACTTTTAGAAGAAATAATTTAAGGTAAGAAAGGAAGGAAAGGATCGGAGTTTAACTTACTTGATGTAATGAGGAGAAGGAGAACAGCGTATTGTGAGAAGTGGTTGGCCATATTCTTGTTGCTGAGGAATTCACTAGAATGAATGTGTGGGTTGGGTTCTTGTTTTGTGTTCCATTATTTTATATTTATATATGAAAGAGAAAGAGAATTTGTATAACGAGTATGAATATTATTCATTCCTTTTTAAATTATATGTCACTTTTATTAGTATTTATTTTTATTCCAAATTAAGTGTTTTTTTTCTTAATTTTAAAAAATCATTAATTACATCTGACATATTGTATCAACTACTGTTAAATAGAAAGAAAATGCTAGAAGAAAATTAATATAGAGATTAAAAAATAACATTAGTCATATTTTTGTGTTTTGTTTTTTAATGCTTGCATTTTCAATGAATTTTAATAATTATCTTAATTAATAATTGTATATAATAACTAAAAAAAACATTTATTTTGAAAGGAAGTGAATAGAATAGAAAAATAATTAGGAGTTCTAATCCATTTTCTTAATTTTTTAATAAAATAGTTTTAAATTTGTATCTTTTAAATGTTTTTCTTTTAAATATATATATAAAATTTTACTCATTTAAATATTAAAAAGACAATTAAAAAAAAAAATTAAAACCCTTAATCATTATTCCATAAAATAATATGAAAACTTTATTTCATTTCAATGCGTTGGCCGGCGATATTAATTGCATGTGGAATGAATTATGATATCATATCAAAAATAAATAACAAGTCAATATTTGCATTAACTTTTAGAGCTTATTTAGGAATTCAAGAATCAAAATTCATTCAAGAATTAATTTCTTTTCTCATGTTTTGAAATAATAAAAAGTTAATAATTTTAATTCTAATAACAATTCTATTAAAAATTCTAATTATTATATATTTGTTTCATTTATAAATCAGACCATAAGTGATCTAAAATATATAAGGAGACAAAGTGAGACTAAACAGAATAGTGGTGGTGATTAGAATTTTAGTCGAGACCCTCTAAGCATTGTCATATTTATAAAGTATCAACGCATCTTTCCATCACTGCTATGATCCTGTTTTCTCTCTCTTAGTCTCCGTTTTTGGAAAGAATGGAGTCGCAATGGTCATTGGAGGAGGTGACGATGGCGTGGTTCGACGAAGAAAAAGGAAAATTAAGTAAAAATGGTAACTTGCCTTCTCATCTAGAGAGAATTGGTTAGTTTTCACGATAGTGTAATACCCTTGTTGTTATTTAATCTTAAATTGAATAATTATATTTCCCACAAAAAAGAAATTGAATAATTATATTATCCAATAATCTTTTTAAATATATAATTCAATCTCGTAACTAATAAAATTAACTTTTAGGTCATTGTTTTTTTTTTTTTTGCATTTTTTGGATCGAACACAAATGATGGATATTCAAATAACGAAGACTCTATAATTATCTTTAAATATATATATATAAATATTTTTAAATCATTGAATGATAAATTGTTGGATTGAATTATTTTAATGTTATAAAAATATTATTTTTATTTAAAAGTGTTTTTTTAAATTTTTTTTTTCATAAATCATGCTTTTAATGTGTGATTAAAATTAAATAAATATCTTCAATGAAAAGATTTTTTTTTTTACATCTTCATGTATGTACCTGAATTTAACTTTTACGTGCCTTCTTATTTTAGGTCAAATATAGATTAGAATGAATACTTATGTGAATATATTTTTATGATAATATATTTAAAATCATACACAAATAAGTTTTATTTTGATTCTACTTTACCGTAAAGCTAAGTCAACAAATGAATAAAACTTAACTAAGTTGGTTTAATATTTATTAGCATAACAAAAATTACCTGCGAATCACACGTATCTTTTTTTTTTCTTGGTTTTCCTTCTCTTTAATTTTCTCGTGAGAAAAAACAAAAGAAAACGAAAAAAATCAAACAAATAAGAGAAGGAGAAAATATAATTAAACACACTATTACTCAATAGTACTCTTCAATTTGGATCAAACTCATACATTATCATTATTATTAATTATAAATTGGCAGTTGATGTAATATGAGTTTTTGATCAACAGCACCATTTACATTAACAATGGTAATAGCAAGCGCAGAAATAGCCGGCATCGGTATAGTTTTTAACGCAGTCTACTTCATTTGCCACACCAACGTGCCTACGTTTACAAGCATTCGCGCACCATTTTTTATGACAATCTCGCTCATGACGTGGCTCATACAATTCTTCATAACAAATTTTCTGCGGAACATTATCAACACTGATTTTGTTCCACACTTCGCTACTTATTGCCACCTTAACCATTAGAACACCTGTATATGTTTCGAAAGCCTTAGAAAAAAAATTTTATTTTAGAGAAAATTTTTATTTATTTATTTTTGGTAATTCTCAATAATTTGTTGATGTAATACATAATTGTGTTGGATCAAAGAATGATTAATCCAAAATAATGAGAAACAACACACATAAAGTTATTGGAAGGGAAGAAAATGATCATGAGTTAATTTAATTATTTGATGTAGCAGAGAGAAGAAGGAGAACGATAATGGTGTATTGCGAGAAATTTTTGGCCATGCTTGATGCTAAAGAATTATTCACAATCACTCTTCTCACAAGAAATTTTATTTCGATAAAATTATACATTTAAATTTTAAGAAAGAATAATTATTAATTAATTTTAATTGAATATGTCAAAAATGATGAATTACCTTTTGAATAAAAAAAGATACAATAGTATTTACCTAAAAGTATTCATATGCTGTAAAATTTGAAGAACTTTTAGGCAAACATATTCCATATTAATTTAAATTTTTAGGAAGAGTGATTTAACCGTCTAAAGAAAGAAAACTTACTTGATGCAATGAGTAGAAGGAGAATAGCGGATTGTGAGAAGTTGTTGGCCATATTCTTGCTGATGATAGATGAGGAATTCACTAGAATGAATGTGTGGGTTCTTGTATTGTGTTCCTTTTACATTTATATATGCGAAAGAGAAAGAGAATTTTTGTATGGCGAGTATGAATATTATTCATCCTATCGGGATAAGGATGATGATTTTGGTCATAAACAAGATTTTACTGAAAAATTAATTTGGTTCTAAATGTTTTTTCAGTTGAAAATTAGTATCACTTAGAGCTTCTTTGGAAACTTAAAATTTAGAATTTATTCAAGAATCATTGAATCTTTTCCCATATTTTGAAACAATAAAAAGTTAATAATTTTAATTTTAATAAAAATTTCAATTCTGACATTTACTTCATTTATGTATCACAAAAACCGATCTGATTTTCAATTCCATTTTCATATTTATAGTCATAGTTATCATAAGTCATAACTGAACCCAATGCCAATGTTCAATTACATTTCAACCTATTTGCTTATTTCCATAATTAATTTCTTCTATTTAACTCTTCGTAATCATATAGGAGCACTCAAAAGGACACATACAAGTCAATTCCCGTTATCCAAGTTGCCACGTGTCACATTTTTATTAGACGGTCAACATAATTCACTGAAACGCTTCACCCATAAAATGCATGAGAAACCGCACCATGTATATATAGTGTTTTATTTTCACAGTAAAACTAAGCGAGAACATAACTAAATTTAAGTAAGTTGATTTAATAATTTATTAGCCTAATAAAAAGAACTTACACAAATGTGCAAGTGAATCACACCTTATTTTTCTTTCTCTTTTTCTAAAGATGAAATTTTTTTTTTGAGAGAAATCAAATAAGGCTTTATTTAAAATGGATCTAGTTCATAGTGAATCAGATAAAATATTTTTAAATAAATAATTAAAAATGGTTGTAATACCTGATTGAATGTACGTGTAAAACTCTTTTACACCGAAAATTAAATTCTAATTATATTACCTAATAATCTTTATAAATATATAATTCAATCTCGTAACTAATAAAATTAACTTTTAGGTCAATAATACTCTAATAACGAAGACTCTATAATTATCTTCATATATATAAATATTTTTTAAATCATTGAATGGTAAATTGTTGAGTCACCAAAAAAAATGGTAAATTGTTGGATTGAATTATTTTGATGTTATTTTTATTTAAAAGTGTTTTTTATTTTTTTAAATCATTACTTTTTTCCCATAAATCATGCTTTCAATGTGTGATTAAAATTAAATAAATATCTTCATGAAAATATATTTTTTTTACATCTTCATGTTTGTATCTTTTAACTTTTATGTGCCTTCTTATTTTTTATACTAGCTTAGGTCAAGTCTAGATTGGAATGAATACTTATATTAATGTATTTTTATGATAATATATTTAAAACCATACACAAACCAGTTTTATTTTGATTATATGAAAAATTTAAAAGTAAATTAATTCCATTAATAATAGTGAGGAAAAACACAAGCAAATAATTAGTTAAAATAACAGATATATCTTTGTTTCTTTTAGTACTAATTTTTAGTAAAATTAAATTTCAGAACCGATAATACCCATCTATAAGATTTTTAAGGTTTAAATAGAATTATATCTTAGATCAAAGAATGATTCAACCAATTAAAAATAATCAGAAATAAACACATAAAGTTCTTGGAAGGGAAGGGAAGGATGAGATCAGAATTAATTTACTCTTCACATTTATATATGAAAAAGTAAGATAATTTGCAAGAAATAATTAACTGGCCTAACTAACATACTCTCAAGTTGGTTCAAAAGATAAAAAATGGTCTCATATTTATAAAGAATATCGGATTTTTTTACTTTAGACAATGTATGACTTAATCACTCTCGTAGTGTTTAGGACTAGATAAGAATTTGAATTGAGAAATTTGTTAGATAATTTAATTGTGTGATGTGATGATAGCCAAATAACTTTTTTGTTTAATTTAATAACTATATATAATATACCAAGTAAGATATTAAGTAAATCTAACTTATTCTAAAAAGATTTCAAGTAAAAGATAAGGATTGCTCGGACTTATAAAAGCTATCATATTTTCTATTATTTTAGACAACATGAAACTTGATAAATTTATATCACAAGTAAAAGTATTATTAATTCCTTTTAAAATGATATTTTTTTTGTTGGTGACTCCCCCTAAAATGATATGATGTCTCTTTAATTAGTATTTATTTTTATTCCAAGCTAAGCGTGTTTTTTCTCTCTCTTAATTTAAAAGAAAAAAATAATTAGTTTTATTAGAAGAATAGAAAATAATAATATGGAGAAAACCTAACATTAGAAATATTTTTGTCTTTTGTTTTTAATTATTTATATTTTCAATAAATTTTAATAATTGGATACAACTGATGAAACAAATATTTTATTTTAAAGCTAAGGGAGTGAGTGAATAAAATAAAATTAAAAATAAAAAATTTTAATTCATTCTCTTAATTATATTCTAATTTAAAAAATACAGAATATACTTTTTTATTATTTAAATCTTAGAAATTTTATAGATGGTATTATATTCTATTAAAAACATGGTGTTCTTATTATCATTATACATTTCAGGAACGTATTCAAGAAACTAATTCTGCAATGGCCGAAAATAGAATAAAAAGCAATGACAATGCAAATTCAAACATCTTAAAAAATGTTGAAAATTAAAAATTTAAAAGCCTAATTATTATTCATATATTGATATTGATATTAGTTTTTTGGTGAGTTATAAGATGGAGAGATTTTCATGTAAAAAAGATGAAGATTACTATATAAATATTTAATTTTATTTTTAAAAATTAATAAATAAACTTTCTATATAATAGTCAAATCAAGACAATTTTAACTCTGTGAATAACATTTTCCCTTTTAATAATATGTACCTAGTTTTTTTTTATGAATTTTAATAAAAAAAATTTAGGTGCCAAAAGAATAGAAAGTTTTAATATCATTTATAACTAAAAGTAATTTTAATAAACACATTCATTTTAATTATTTATTATTATAACGAATATAATATAAATAGTATAGATTGATTTTTTTAGTACTACGTAAAATAAATTAAAAATACAACATGTGAAATATATTTATATTAATAAATAATTTACTTAATATGTACTGAAAAATAAAATATTTTTTATATGATAATATATGTAAGAATTAATAAAAAGAAGAAATAAGAAAAATGGAAAGAACAAAATAAATTAATAAAAGGAAGCATGCGAGTATCGAACCTATGTATATAATATACAATTGAAGTCAGGTTGTTATCGAACCATTAGATTGATTATACGACATAATCACTATTCTTCTTGTTTCTCCTCCTTATCATCATTATTCTTCTCCGTAAACTCTCGGTGCTTCTTCCAAAGACGAGCGGCGGCGGCGGCGACGACAAGGAGGAGGAGCAGGGGCGAAGCTAGAATAATATTGAGGGAGGGACTAAAATTTATTTTATAATAATACCTAAGTTAATATATAAAATCTAGGGGACTAAATTAAAAATAATTTCAGCAAAAAAAATTAGAGTTGGGAGGGGCCATTTACCCCCTTCAACTACACGAGGCTTCGCCCGTGAGGAGGAGGGAAAGAAGGAGGAGGAAGAGTGCAATGACATCGACATTAGAGAAGAAGAAGATGAAGGAGGAGGAGACTGAGGGAGAGAAGGCTGCAACTACGACATCGGCGACGAGGATGAAAAGGAGGAGGATAATAACAGTATTGAAGTGATAAATATTAATCAACTAATAAATTAA
This sequence comes from Stylosanthes scabra, assembly GCA_036250425.1. Taxonomy (NCBI): domain Eukaryota; kingdom Viridiplantae; phylum Streptophyta; class Magnoliopsida; order Fabales; family Fabaceae; genus Stylosanthes; species Stylosanthes scabra. Next base: position 75,875 of record JASCZI010090692.1, read on the forward strand.
AAGAATAAACAATATATTCCTAAATATTATAATAATTAATACTTTAAAATTAATAGAAAAAGTGGCTAAACAAGCACGATAATGCCTGTGAAGCCGCTAGTATTATATAATTAGATTTTGAATAATTATTTCTTTTGTCACCAAACCATTTCTTTTTTTAATCTTCTCTCCTAAAAACTATATATTTATAGTTTCATTTTTACCGTAAAGTTAAGTAAACAAATCTTTTTAGCAACTAAATTTAATTAAAAAGTTGGTCGTCTAATAATTTTATTAGCCTAACAAAAATTATTACCTACACAAATGTGCACATAAATCACGTATATCTCTATTTTTTTTTCGGTCTTCTTGTTTTTTCTTTTTTTTTAAAGAAGAAAAACAAAAGAAATTAAAACGGCCAAAATCAAACAAATACAAGAGATAGAAGAAGAAGAAGATATAAACATACACTCAACTCAATGGTAAACTTGAATTTGTGTAGGTTTAAGAGTGATCAAAATCATACAATATTATTATTATTATTATTAGTTATTAGCAATTCATGTAACATAAGCTTTTGATGAAGACCAACATATACATTAATTAACCACACTTGAAAAAGCAAAGGCAGTAAGCGTTTGGATGAATATAGTAGTCATAGCATCTTCCATCAGGTTCCTGGCCAAAGTGCTTCAGTTTACAAGCATTCATACACCATGGTTGTTCACAATATTGCATACCTGCTGGCATATCCAACCTTTCTCTACATGGACTCAGCTGCTGCGGCTGCAATGGTCGTCCACAATTATCATCCCCAACACCACCACCATTTTTGTCGCATGCTTCGCTACTTGCCTCCGTAACCATTAGAACACCTGTATATTATGTTGAAAACGTCGTAAACAAAAAATATATTTTAAGTGAAATTTTTAATATTCCTTGTGATTCTTAATTACTTGTTGATGTAATACCCTCCTTGCTATTTAATATCAAATTGAATAATTAAACTATTCAATAATCCTTAAAAATTATATAATTGAATCTCGTAATTAATAAAATTAATAACTACTACGTCATTAATTAACTTTTTTTGTCATTTTCCAATCAAACACATACACGGTGTCGTGGATACATACTCCAATAATGAAGACTATAATTATTTTTCATATATATAAATATGTTTCTCTCTAATCATAAATTGTTGGATTGAATTTTAATGTTATAAAAAATTTTATCTTTATTTAAAAGCATTTTTATTTTTTTTAAATCATTATTTTTTCCCACAAATCATGTTTTTAACGTGTGACTAAACAACTATATCTTCAAGAAAATATGTTTCTTGACATCTTTATTGAGGTATGTACCTTTTAACTTCTAAGTGCATTCTTATTATTTTACTTTCAGGAGGATACTAGCTTACCCCAAGTCTGATTCGAATGTTAGAAGCTTTTGAAAAATCATCACTTAAATAATTAATTAATCAAAAGCCAAATAAAATAAATCATTTTACTTATGAGAAAAAAAAATCGGATTGTATGCTAAATAAAATATTTTAACGAAAAATTCTTTTTTTATTTTGATTATATGTAAAATTTAAAAATAAATTAATTTCATTAATAATAATGAGGAAAAATACCGGCACATAATTAGTTAAAATAACAAATATCTTGGTTTTTTTTAGTACTAATTTTAACTAAAACTAAAGTTCATCAGAACGAATAATACCCATCTATAAAATGTATAAGGTTTAAATAGAATAATTGTCTTGAATAAATAATTCAACCAATTAAAAATAATAAGAAACAAGCACATAAAGTTATTGGAAGGAAAGGGAAGGATGAGAGATCAGAGTTAATTACTTGATGTAGTAAGGAGAAGAAGGAGAACGGCAATGGTGTATTGCGAGAAGTTGCTGGCCATGCTTGATGCTGAGGAATTCACTATCACTCTTCACAAGAATATTGTGGGTTCTTGTGTTCCTTCTAAGTACATTTATATTTATATATTCCAATTTACATTTATGTATGAAAGAGAAAAAAAAGAATTTAATATAAAAAATCAAAATATTATTCATTCCTTTAGTCATGTTACCTTATTTAGAGAAATGTTACGCTAACACTTCATCGTTCTATCTTCGCATTGTATTAACGGTAATATTTATAAGAGTTAAATTCTAATGCACTTATAAATAATTTTATATGGTCATCAAATTAGATTCATGTATTTATATAATTTTATAAGTATTAGATTTGAAAATTAATTGCTTTTGATGATATCGTAACATCTAATTGAATACATGTGTAAAACTCTTTTATGCTAACGGTGAATGAAAATTAAATTCTATTTATAATGTGTATATTTAAGAATTAATTTCGTCATTTTCAAAATTTAATGATCGTTTTGATGCTTGCGAAAAAAATTTAGGGATCATTCTGAGTATTACTTCCCGTAAAAATTAAGTAATTTTATTATTTTAATAATTTTTAGATTGATAATGTAATTTTTTTAAGAATTTATTGTGTATATTACTAACAATGTCAAAATAAATTCATAAAGATATCTAATAATATATTATCACATCATTTAAAATAATTAATTTTTAAATTCACTATTAAAAAATCATCTAAATAATGCATATATAAAATTTTAATTTTAATTTTTAATAAAAAATATTTTAATTTTTATGTTTTAAATGTTTTTAAAAAATAATACATACATAAAATTTTACTCATTTAAATGTTAAAAAGACAATTAAAAGAAAAAAATTAAGAATCTTAATCATTATTCGATAAAATAATACTTCAAGATGGTTTTGAAAACCTTATTTCTTTTCAATGTGCTAGTATTATAGTCACAAAAAAATGTGCTAGTATTATTAATTGCATGTTGAACAAATTATTGTACATAAATAACAAGTCAATATTTGCATTTACTCTTAATTATATATTGCATTAAATCTTAATTTTATATTTCCTTTTTTAATTAATCTCCTTTCCAAAAAAGGAGGTGGTAACTCAGGTGCAATTGATTTCATGTAAAGTTGTTATTTAAAACTGTTAGATTATATTTTGGTCAAATATATCAATTCATCTAAAGATGATTAGCAAGCAACTTCACATGAAGTCAAACTGCAGTTAAATTTCCACAAAAAAGGTATATATATATTTTTATTTTTACGATAAAGCTAAGTGAACAAATGACAAAATTCAACTAATTTGGTTTAATGCCGATTGAGGCTAACTCAAGTTGGTGCAGCTTCTACGGCTAGAATTCCCCTTTTCCATTACCCCGGGTTTGAAACCCCCTATGTACAAAAAAAAAAAACTAATTTGGTTTAATAATTTATTAGCATAGCAAAAATTACCTGCACATACGTGCACGCGCGCGAATCACACGTATCTATTCTTTTTTTCTTTATTTGCTTGTTCTTGTTTTGAAAATATAATTCAACACACACTACTCAATGGTAGTCTTCAATTTGTGTAGGTTTAAAGTGATTATTATTATTATTATTATTATTATTATTTGTAAATTAGCAGTTGATGTAATATAAGGTCTTGATCAACGACACCATTTACATTAACAGCTGAAATAGCAAACGCACACGTAGCCGATATCGGTATATTTGGGAACGCAGCTTCCATAAGTTTCCACACCAAAGTGCCTCTGTCTACAAGCATTCACACACCATCTTTTTCACAATCTTAGTAATGACCTCGCCTATACAAACTTTCTTCACATTTAAGCAAACTCCGACTTGCCACTTTAACCTTACAACATGTGAATATATTTTGAATCAAATATTAGAAACAAAAAGTATATTTTAATTTTTTAGAAAAAGAGAAAGAGACAATTTAATATAACAAGTCAAAATATTATTTTTCATTTTCTTTCAATAATATTCATTCTTAGGCACCTTACTTTAACCGGAGATGTTAAGCCAATACTTTTACGCCTTATGTCAATATAGTATTAACGATATTCGAATTAGAAATAAAAGAGATTTTTTTAAAATAATACATATATAAGATTTTACTCATTTAAATATTAAGATGATAATTAAAAAAAAATTAAAACCCCTAATCATTCTTCACTAAAATAATATTTCTAGATGGTCTTGAAAAGTTTATTTCTTTTCTATGTGTTGGTATTAATTACATGTGTAATGAATTATTACACATAAATAACAATTCAATATCTACAATAACTCTTAGTTTTATATTTTTTTTAATTAATTTTCTCTCCAAAAAAAATATTTAATTATTTATAATGTTATTTTTACTGCAAAGCTAAGTAGTGAGAACAATTTTTTTCAGAAGTTAACTAAGTTGGTCATTAATTTATTAGCATAACAAAAATTACTTGCACAAATAAATGAGCACGTAAATTACACATATCTGGTATTATGCCCTATTTCTTTCGCGTCCTCTTGTTTTTACTTTCCTGAGAGGAGAAACAAAAGAAAATAAGAAAATCAAACAAAAGATTTTTTTTTTTACATCTTCATGTATGTACCTGAATTTAACTTTTACGTGCCTTTATTTTAGGTCAAGTATAGATTGGAATGAATACTTATGTTAATATATTTTTATAATAATAATTTAAAACCATACATTATTTTGATTCTATTTTTACTGTAAAGCTAAGTCAACAAATGAATAAAATTTGCCCAGAACGAATCAAAACTTTCCTCTGGCTTGTTGCTAATCAAGTCATTCTTACAAATGTCGAGCGAGCTAGATGTCATCTCACTACTATCCTTAGCTGCCCAAGATGTAATCTTGCTGAAGAATCCATCCTTTATGTCCTCCGTGATTGCCCTTTTGCTAAAAGAGTTTGGTTCTTGCTCCACGTCCGGCGTAACCATGGAGGCTTTCTTTTGTGACAACTTGAAAGAATGGATTTCTACTAATCTAATTGGTAGTAATGAGTGGTCTTGTCTGTTTGGTGTGACCATCTCATCTTTTTGGTTTTTTCGGAACAAATTGGTATTCCAACATCACTCTATTGATGCCAAAGCTGCTGCCGAAGTGATTAAATCTCGTACCAGTGAGATTTTAAAAGTTAATGCTTCAAAAATATATCATGCTTCTCTCCCGAGCAATACTGATATGTTCATTCGGTGGAATCCGCCTTTGGAGAATTATATTAAGTTCAATGTTGATGGCTCCTTCCACTCTCACAACAACGGCACTGCTTGTGGAGGTGTTTTCAGAGACCATATGGGTCGCTTCATCTCAGCCTTCTCTTGTAATGTTGGTAGCTGCTCTATTATGCATGGGGAACTTTGGGGTGTGGTTAGAGGCCTCCAAATTGCTTGTGCAAATGATTACCAACACCTGATTGTGGAGTCTGATTCTTGGTCCGCTATAAATTTTATCAAGAATGAATGTCCTAGTAATCATCCTTGTGATTCTCTCTTGAAGGACATCTCAATTCTCTGCCAGATTCAATCGATAGAGTGGATTCATACTCTCAGAGAAGGCAATGCTGTAGCTAATATTCTTGCTAACAAAGGACATCATCTACCCTTTGGTCTCCATTTCTTTGATGCCCCTACTCCTCATATTAGGATAGCCTTAGTGGCTGATAGTTCTGGTACTTTTAGATTGAGGTTGTAGTAGATTTTGTTTGCTTGGGGCCTTGAGCCCCCCTCTCTCACCAAATAAAAAAACAAATGAATAAAATTTAATTAAGTTGGTTTAATAATTTAGGGTAGGTAAAGTATATTTTTTGTCCTAACGTTTTCAAAAAGTTTTAAAAATATCCTTTAAAGTTTAATTTGATTCAATTTTATTCTTAACATTTTTAAAAAGTTTCAATTCTATCCCTGCCGTTAAAATTTTTACGGTCAACTCATGGTCAACAAAATTTGTTCTAGTTTTACCCTTCTCTTCTTCACCCACCACCATCCCCCAAAACCATTGCAATTCTCTCTCTGCATTTTCTTTCTCTTTCCCCTTTCTTTTCATTTCAGACGTTATGCCTCTCTCACCTCACTCTCTCCCTCAGTCCTTACCATCCACCAGTGACCTCGTTTGCGCCGCCACACCGAAGACGAACGGACTCCCTCACCTAACTACTTATTGCGAGATCGCCGCCACCTGGCTTCTCATATGTTCCATGCTAATATAATTTTGGGAATTGTTTTAATGAAGTTGAAAGTAAGCATTTTGGCTTAACTTCTCAGCGTTTTTATATTTCAGGACGGACTTCCTCGCTCTACAATTCAGGGACTTCTTTGCTCTTTCATTATTAGAAATCTTGTTGGCATGATAAAATTACTTGTTCTCTTTTTACATGTGAAGTTTTAAAAGATGGTGATTCTGGAACTATATTTAGGATAAAAAGGTGTTCTTGTTCCAACTTTCCCGTTCCAGTTGGGTCAAACATTTATCAATGTCAAGATTTTGAATAAAAAGAATGATGATAATAATAGTAGGGTACTGGGTAGCGTATAGAAGGGAAGGAGAAAGAAGAGAGGGGAGAGAGAAGTGTCATGGTGGTGGGTGAAAAAAAGAAGGGTAAAAATGGAAAAAAAAATTGTTGACCATCAAAAATTTGACGGTAGGGATAGAATTGAAATTTTTTAAAAACGTTAAAGACAAAATTAAATCAAATTAAATGATAAGAATATTTTAAAAACTTTTTAAAAACATTAAGAAGAAAAAAAATATATTTTATCTAATAATTTATTAGCATAGCAAAAGTTACCTGCACAAATGTGCGGCCGCAAATCACACGTATCTATTCTATTTTTTTTTTCTTGGTTTCCCTTCTCTTTAATTTTCTTGTGAGGAAAAACAAAAGAAAAGGAGAAAAATCAAACAAATAAGAGAAGGAGAAAATATAATTAAACACACACTACTACTCAATAGTACTCAGTACTCTTCAATTTGTGTAGGTTTAAAGGTGATGATCAAACTCATACATTATTATTATTATTATTATTATTATTATTATTAATTATAAATTAGCTTAATATGAGTTTTTTTTTATCAATAGCACCATTTACATTAACAATGGTAATAGCAAGCGCACAAATAGCCGACATCGACATATTTGGAAATGCAGTCTCCTTCAGTTTCCACACCAAAGTGCCTCCGTCTACAAGCATTCACACACCATCTTAGGTCACAATCTTGGTAATGACTTCGCCTATACAATTCTTCAAAACAAACTTTCTGCGGAACATCATCAACACCGTCTTTGTTCCATTAAAACACCTGTATATGTTTCGAAAGCGTTAGAAAGAAAAAATATATTTTAGAGAAAATTTTTATTATTATTTTTTTAATTCTCAATAATTTGTTGATGTAATACATAATTGTGTTGGATCAAAGAATGATTAATCCAAAATAATCAGAAACAACACACATAAAGTTATTGGAAGGAAGGAAAAGATCCTCGGATCAAAGTTAATTTAATCACAATCTTGGTAATGACCTCCCCTATACAAACTTTCTTTGCATTTAAGCAAACTCATAGTTGCCACCTTAACCATTACAACACCTGAATATTTTTCGAACCAAATGTTAAAAATAAAAAATATATTTTAAAAGAAATATTATTTTTTTTTGGAAGGGAAGGAAAGGGAAGACTCATCAGATCAGAGTTAATTTACTTGATGTAGTGAGAAGAAGAAGGAGAACGATAACAGTGTATTGCAAGAAGTTTTTGGCCATGGTTGATGCTCAGGAATTCAGGCGTGATCACTCTTCACAAGAATTAATGTTGGTTCATGTATGTGTTTCTTTTACATTTATATATTATTTTTGGTGTGCCTCTTACTTTAATGTTGGTTCATGTATGTGTTCCTTTTACATTTATTTACGAAAGAGAAAGAGACAATTTAATATAATAAGTCAAAATATTATTTTCCATTTCCTTTCAATAATATTCATTCTTAGGCACCTTACTTTAATTGGACATGTTAAGCCAATACTTTTACGCTTTATGTTAATATAGTATTAACGATATTCGAATTACAAATAAAAGAGATGTTTTTTTTTAAAAATAATACATATATAAGATTTTAATCATTTAAATATTAAGATGATAATTAAAAAGAAAAATTAAAACTTCTAATTATTCTTCAAGTGGGTTTGGTAAAGCTTTTCGACTAAGTGCTCCTGCTCTTAAAAAGCAGAAGCCACTATTTTGCGTATGGTAACTCGAAAAGTCAAGCAGCTTTTACTCCCTGCTTTTGAGAATCGGGGGTGCTTTTGAGAGCCCCAAGAGTAGTTTTTCAAAGTTGGCATTGGCTCCTCAAAAAGCAAAATGACGAATTAACTTTATATTTTAATAAAAAATCAATTTTATCCTCCATTAAATATATTTAATTTTATATTAATGCATCACATACTAACAAAAAGGTCGTTGTAGTAATTTATTACCTTAAGAGCAACTATCAAATAAATTTACCAAATACGATATGTGTGACTTCTGCTTATTGAGAGCAATTTTAAATTATTTTACCAAACGATTATCATGTGACTTTCCATGATCAGCTGCTTTTTGAGAGCACAAAGAGCTCAAACACTTTTTGAGAGGCACAACATTATTACCAAACCGAGCCTTCACCAAAATAATATTTTTAGATGGTCTTGAAAACTATATTTCTTTTCAATGTGCTGGTATTAATTGCATGTTGAATGAATTATTACACATGAATAACAAATCAATATTTGCATTAACTCTTTAATTATATTGCATTAAGTCATTAACTCTTAATTTTATATTTCATTTTTTTAAATTAATCTTCTCTCCAAAATATATATTTAATTATTTATAATTTTATTTTAACTGTAAAGCTGAGTAGTGAGAACAAACTTTTTCAATTAATGACTGAATTTAACTAAGTTGGTCAATAAGTTATAAGAAAAATTAAACAAATAAAAGAGATAGGAGAACATACAAACACTCATGTTGCACCGGTACGATGATGAGAATGAGATACAAAAATTTCAGAAAAAACATATGGTACGGATGGATATATATATATATATATTAAGTTTTATAAATTCTTAGAGATAAATAATATTTTTTAACTAATAAAATCTGTTTTATGTTGAATTTAATAAAACTTTATATATAAACATTTAAATAATCAATTTAACGTATTAAATTGCATATTTATATAGTTTCAAAACATAAAATAAATAAAATTGACTCAAAATAATATTATTTTTTCAATTAATTTAAAGAAAAAAAATTAATCGTACCCAAATGCATCCAAAAAATATTCAAAGATTTTTTGTCTGAGACATATTTTTCGTATATTCTCGCGTACTCGCATCTAGTACGGCATTTTGTGAAATATGAAGTACTAGTCCAACACAAAACACACACCCAGTGGTAAACTTCAATTTGTATAATTTGTTGAGGGAGAGCCTTTTTGTGTTGGTTGTTTTGAGGAACGATGCACGACGAAGGATCACAAGTTAGTTTTGGGGCTCCTGCCATATACAACTTTTCTTTACATCTATTCTCCTACTCTTGCAATAATGAGTAATTATCATCTCCAAAACTCACTATTGAATTATTGTTTTAACTGAATTATTGATTATGTAAATTATTTTTTTTTTCTATTAATAATTTTTTTAAGGAGGGTATCATACGCTCCACAGACCTAAATTAATAATCCCTTAGGCCTAATTAAGTGTTCCTTTCGGAGAGTTTGACATTACCACATCCTCTTTTACATATATGTCGCCTCTAAGATTCAAATTCGAAACTGGGATTAAATATTTAAACAATTCAAATCATTTACTACTTTTAGGAGATGTGATTGGTATTAATGATTATGTGAACTGTACATGTATAGAAAGGGTTATTGTGATTTTATACCAATAGTGAAAACAGAGATGTTAACCCAAGAGTGGGCTTTTGGCCCAACCACTTACTGAAGGATAGAAATGTAATTGACACGTGAAGTGAGATAGAGGGGTTAACCCTACACAGCACACTTCTAACACACACCTAACAGTATAAACACACACTCAATGGTAAACTTCAATTTGTGTAAGTTTAAAAGTGATGGTGATCAAACTCATACATTATTATTATTATTATTATTATTGTTGTTATTATTAACTAGCCGTTCATGTAAATATAAGGTTTTGATGAACAGCACCATTTACAAGAAACAATCCCCCTTGAAAAAGCAAAGGCAGTAAGTGTCTGGTCTGTCATAGAAGGCAGAGCATAATCCTAAAGGTTCCTGACCAACGTGCTTACGTCTACAAGTATTGGCACACCATGTTGCATCACATTCTGGCTGACCTGGCTGAGTACCCAAACTTTCTGTACAATTAGTCTCATGCACTTCATTGCTTGACATCCTAGCCATTACAACACCTGCATAAGTTGACAGAAAATATATTTAAGTAAAGTTTTTATTGTTTCTTGTAATTCTCAATAACTTGTAGATGTGATACTAGGTCTAGCCACATTGCTATTTAATCTTAAAATGAATAATTAAATTATTCAATAATGGGTTATAAATACATATAATTCAATTTCGTAACTAATAAAATTAACTAAAATTTATAATATATATGTCATTAATTAACTTTTTGTTTTTTTCAATCAAACACACACGGTGGATATTGCAGTAAGGAATACTCTATAATTATGTTAACATGAAGATGCTTTTTTTTTTTTTTTAACTACTGGAGTATGAATGATTAGACCGAATTTTGACATGCTATAAAAACGTTGTCACTTCTTTTAAATATGAGTAATGTTAGGGAGCCAACATTAGGGAGCCCATTAGTATAATTAGGGAAATAGTGGGTGATAAAAAAAGAAAGAAAAAAAAAAGAAATAACGTATTAGTCATCTATTGGTTAACAACCTATGGACTCCCTAAATTTTCTCTTTAAATATTTATTTTATCTTATAAATCATGCTTATAAAATGTGGCTGGACAAATAAAAAATGTTTTTGACATGCAAATTTAGATTTGAATGTTAGACGTTTTTGAAAAATTATTACTCAAATCATTAATTAATTAATTAAATGTCAGATGAAATAAATCATTTTAATTATGAGCAAAAAGATCGGATTTCACATTAAAAATAATTTTTTAAAAAACATCATTTTTTTATTATAAAAAATTAAGAAGTAAATTAATTTTATTAATAATAATGACTTAATGAGGAACAAAACACTTACGCATAATTAGTTAAAATGACAAAAATCTTTTTTTTTCTTTTGGTACTAATTTTAAGTCTAATTCGTTCAAGTTCAGCAGGAATAATACCATCTATAAAATTTCTTAAGGTTTAAATAGAATTGTCTTTGATCAAAGAATGATTCAACCAAAATAATCAGAAACAAACACACATAAACTTAATTATTGGAAGAGAAGGGAAAGATCATCATCAGATGAGAGTAAATTTACTTGATGTAATGACGAGAAGAAGGAGAACAGCAACAATGTATTGTGAGAAGTTGTTGGCCATACTCGATGCTGAGGAATTATTCACAATCACGTACTTCACAAGAATGTGGGTTCTTATGTTCCTTTTACATTTATACAAAAGAGAAAGAGCTAAAGAGAGAATTTTTTTGGTGACTAGTTAAAGAGAGAATTTTATATAACAAATCAAAATATTATTCCCTCCCTTTTAATATTATTCATTCTTATTCACCTTATCTTAACACCATGTGATGCTAATATTTTAATTTTTTTTTGGTGACTAATATTTTAACTCTTTACATTAATATTGTTTTAAAGTAGTCCAATTAAAAATAAAAGATATTCACAATTAGAATTTTTTAAAATAATACATATATAAGATTTACTCATTTAAATATTAAGATGAAAATTAAAAAAAATTAAAATTCCAAATCATTCTTCACTAAAATAATATTTCTAGATGGTTTTAAAAAATTTGTCGTATTAAACTTTATTTCTGGATGTTATACTTTAAACGGAAACAATCAAATAAAATCATTATAATAATACATTTAATAACCATGAATGGTAATGAAATATATTATTGTTATTGTGTTGCGATAAAAGAAGCGACTATGAGATAAAAAATGAATCAACATGATAAATATTAATTAAATATCGAAATAAAAAGATTTGGTTATTTTTTTTGCCAATATCACATTGATTATCAAACATTTTACATAATTTAAATGAATTATTATACATAACTAATTAAAGAGTCAATATTTGCATTAACTCTTAATTATATTTTATATAATTTTTAACAAAAACTAGTTTTTTCTTTTAAAAAATATTCTCTCCTAAAAAGCATATATTTATAGTTTTATTTTTATGATAAACCTAAGCGAAAAAAATCTTTTTAGTAACTAAATTTAACTAAATTAATTTAATAATTTATTAGTCTAACAAAAATTACGTCAAAAAATGTGCAGGTCAACCACACGTATGTCTTCTCTTTTTTTTTTCGTGTTCTTGTTTTTACCGGTGTTTTGAAAATCGGACTGGACCGGTCGGTTCGACCGAAAAATCGAGAACCGATTCGGTTTATATGCAAAAACCAATTGATATCAGATCGGTCAAAAATTGTGAATCGGTCAAACCGAATCGATTTTTATTTTTTTAATTAAAAATTAATAATATTATATTTAAATAATTTTATAATGATTTCAAATTATTTTATTATATATTTAAGTAAACGATTCGATTACGGTCCGATCTCAGTCGAACCTTTAAACTCTTGAACCAATCACTCCACCGGTCCGGTTCTTTAAACCTTGGTTTTTACTTCTCTTTAATTTTTAAGAGGAAAAACAAAAGAGAATGAGAGAAATCAAACAAATAAGAGAGATCATAGAAGGAGAAGATATAAAACACACACTACTCAATTTGTGTAGGCTTAAAAGTGATGATGATTGACGTGCTTTTTAGTACAATACTGAATAGTAAGTGAATTAGCCGTTTCAAATAATAAAAGTGATGAGTAGAGTATCGTTTTCACAGAGAATTTTTAAGTATTGAGATTCCTTTTTCAACTATTATTTGGATGATAAAAGTATTTATGTGCTTGTAAATAATGAAATTATTATCAACAAAAATTGTACAATAGAATTTGTATTAAATAAAACACAATTGGTAGGACATATGATTTCACTACATTAAGGAATTAAATATTTATAATCATGCCATTCAATTTCTTTGTTATGAACTCAAATTGGTTAAGTTTCCTAATGTACTTTCTAGCCTTTCTCAAGGTCAAGAAACTCTCTTAAACTCATATAGATGTACTAATCTCTTACCTACAACTTACATGAATAAAATATTATATTTTGTGAAACTTGTACAACAACCACATAAATCGCGTTTGTCTATCTCTAGTTTTCGCTCAATTTATGGTGTTTATAATTAGTAGCTTTATTTACAACTTCTTTCTCAAGTGCATTGTAAATCAACAAATCATTTAAATGGTGATCAAGCATCTAAAAGTATTAAGTTTGATTATAAACATATATGATTCATAACAAATATAATTGAATGACATAGACTAGTAATTATCCATTTCACATAAAGGGCTACATCATTATCCTAGCCAATCACTTAGTTCATAATAGAATTAAACAAGACCATGGAAATTAATATTAAGGTTGGGAGTAAACAGTACATAATTGAAGTTTTAATTACACAATTGTTGTTTGCATCACCATGCTCTCATTGCCCAATCCTTGTTCTTCAGCTCCCTCCTATTTGTGAATCTTCAAAATGTGTATATTGTGAGTGTATGGTGTCTCCACCATCCCATTCAATGTATCCCCCTGTTGCTGTCCATCCTCCTCCTTTTATACTTGTTTTCCAATATAAGAACTAATTCTCATCATGATGCCCCATGCTTCTGAGTTATTTTGAATTATTTTTGCAGCTGAAGAAAGCTTCTCCTTTGAGTTGAAAAGTGTGACAAGATAATGGAATTATTCATGAAGATGGAGGATTAGGTTTGCACTTGCTGAAATTCATGGAATACAAGTCATTTTCAATACTTTTTAGTATTGAAATAGCAAGTTGATGTTGCTTTTTACAAAGCCTCCATACATACACATTATTGTTGTAATTAATTTGATTAAAATAGGAGGTTTATCAAATATTGTAATAACTAGTATTTTTGCCCGAAATAATATTAAGGATTTATAAAAGTTTTTAATAGGGATATTTTAAGTATTTTAAATTATTCGGAAATTTCGGGATTTGGGCGGGGATCCCAGCTAGGGTCTCGTGCTTATCTCGTGGGAATTTTCTCCATTTCCTCAACAAAAATTTTCTGCCTTTGAGTCTCCATTCAGGGCGGTATCCATGGGAATCCCTACTTCATGAGAATTTTTTACACCCCTAGGTTAGTTGGAAGCCTGAAAGTATTTGTTAAGGTCAGTTGGCAATTTGTTGAAGTGAGCTGGGGTGGTTGACCAGGATTATTGACAGATAGATTTTTGGAAGTCACTTAATGGTAGCCCAGTAGACAATTAATCAATCAAGATAGTTCAATGATTAATTGGTCGAGGTAAATAGATATTCAGTAAAGAGAGATAAAAAAGACGAAAGTGAGTTATGAAGGAACTCTTTAAATTTGGAAAAATTTAAGAAGGTGGAGCAAGAGATGGAAGAAATGAGAAAGATAAATAAAAAATTATCGTCAAATTAGTAAAAAAATTAGTTACAAAATTATAGATTATTTATACAAATTATAGAACTATAAATATATAATATATAATATTATATAGTTAATAGAAAGTGAATGATGGAGATAAATAAAGAATAGAAGAGCGGGACACGGAAAATGATGAAGGGAGTGTTTATTAATTTTGGAAGAAAATATTCTAATTTAATTGTTAAATTATGTGACATATTTTAGTTGTCAAATTATTGATATATTATAGAATTATAGATATTATAAATATAAAAAAGATAGAATAAGAGAAATATTATAAAAATAAATGGAGATAGAGAAGAAAGCAAGAAAGAGGAGAAAGGGGAAAGCTTCTTGATGTTTAGGGTAAAGATTTTATTTCAATTATAATAAGGAAGTGACATATGGCATATTTTGGTTAGAAAATTAAGGAAATAGACAGGGAAGTAGGATATGGAGAAGAGGAAGGAGAGAACTCTTAATTTTGGAGGGAAAGATTTAATTTCAATTGCAATAAGAGAGTGTCATGTGGAACATTTTGGTTGTTAAATTAAGGAGGGAGATAGAAAAAGAGGATATGAAGAGGAGAAAGAAAAGAGTTCCTTAAATTTGGAGGGAAATATTTAATTTCAATTGTAATGAGAGAGTGTCATGTGGCACATTTTAGTTGTTAAATTGAGAAGGAGATAGATGAAGAGGATAGGAAGAGGAGAAGGGAGATAACTTTTTAATTTTGAAGGGAAAAATTTAATTTCAGTTGCAATGAAAGAGTGTCATGTGGCACATTTTAGTTACATAATTATATATATATAATAGATTTAATTCAATGCTTTTATTTTGATGAGTAGTGACAATGATGATTATCACTATTTATTCCTTTTTATTTTGTGGAAATTTATTCAAAATTAAAATAATTATTTAGTAAAATTATAACTAAAAATAACTACTCTTATTGAAGAGTTATCAATGATCATCAAACTCATACATTATTATTATTATTAATAATTAGCAGTTCATGTAATATAAGGTTTTGATGAACAACAAGACCATTTACATTAACAGTTGAAATAGCAAAGGCAATAAGTGTCTGGTCTGTCATAGTAGGCAGAGCAAAATGCAAAAGGTTCCTGACCGAAGTGCTTACGTCTACAAGCATTCAAATACCATGGTGTATCACATTCTTTCTGACCTTCCGGAATACCCAAATTTTCTGAACATTTGGTATCAATTATTTCCCTACTTGCCACCGTAACCATTATTAGAACACCTGTATTCGTTAAAAACATTAGAAAAAAAAAATATTTATATTTATATTTAAGTAGAATTTGTATTATTTCTTGTAATTCTCAATAACTTGTTGATGTAATATATACTAGCCTTGTTGCTATTTAATCTTAAAATGAATAATTAAATTATCCAATAATGGTTTACTAATACATATAATATATAATTCAATCTGGTAAATAATAAAATTAACTAAAAATTATATTATATATATATTTCATTAATTAACTTTTTGCTTTTTCCAATTAAAAACACACTGTGAATATTGCAATAAGAAATAATCTATAATTATGTTAACGAGAAGATGCTTTATTTTTTTACATTATTGGAGTACATGGAATATTGGATTGAATTTTGACGTATTATAAAAGCGTTATATTTATTTAAAAATGTTGCTATTTTTCAAATGTTTATTTTATCTCATAAATCAAGCTTTTAAAATGTGGCTAAACAAATAAAAAATATTTTTGACATGCAAATCTAAATTCGAATGTTTTGAAAAATTATCAATCAAATCATTAATTAATTAATTAAATGCTAAATAAAATAAATCATTTTAATTATGACTTATGAGCAAAAAATCAGATTTCACACTAAATTAAAAAAAAATCATTTTTTGATTATATAAATTTAAAAGGTAAATTCATTTCATTAATAATAATGAGGAACAAATACCAACACATAATAAGTTAAAATGAACATTTATTTATTTGGGCATGTTTTGGCGACCTTCTCATAAAAAAAATTTTTCGAGCTATATTTTTTATAAAGATCTTTTGCAAAAGTAAAAGTAATTTTATATTTGGATATCTTATATAATAATATCTTTTTATTTATCAATTATATTTGGGTACAATAATGTGAAAGTACTTTTTTATTTATTTACTATGTTAAAAACATTTTTTCGAGTAAAAAGATCTTTTTAAAAACATGTAAAAAACATCTTCTGAAAAAAGATGTTTTTTTTTTTAAAATTTTATTAGTGTTTTTACTTTCACTATTAGAAATTACTCAAAAACACTTAAAAAAAAAATTTTATCAGAAAAAGATTTTTTTTAATTAAATAATCACATCCAAACAAATTTATTATTAATAATTTTAAGTCAAATAAAATCATCTATAAAATTTCTAAGCTTTAAATAGAATAATTGTCTTGAATCAAAGAATGATTCAACCAAAATAATAAGAAACAAACACATAAACTTATTATTGGAAGGGAAGGGAAGGATCATCAGATCAGAGTTAATTTAATTACTTGATGTAGTGAGGAGAAGAAGGAGAACGCCAACCGTGTAATGCGAGAAATTTTTGGCCATGCTTGATGCTCAGGAATTATTCACAATCACTCTTCAAAGAATTAGTGTTGGTTCATGTATGTGTTCCTTTTACATTTATATATTGGTCCCTTTTACATTTATGTTTGAAAGAGAAAGAGAGAATTTAATATAAAAAGTCAAAATATTATTCATTCCCTCTTAATATTATTATTCTTTCTTAGCCACCTTAATTACTTAACAGAATGTATGTATGTATGTATGCTATTATTTTAATGCTTATACTATTATTTTAACATTTTATGTCAATATTATATTAACGATCCGTAGTCAAATTAAAGAGAAAAGAGATTTACAATTATTAGATGTTTTCTTAATATATATATATAAAATTTTACTCATTTAAATATTAAGATGATAAATTGATAATTTAACAGAAAATAAAACTCCTAAAATGTGTTTCTAGATGATAATTAAGATGATTTTACTCATCATTCTTCACTAAAATAATATTTCTAGATGGTTTTGGAAACTTTATTTCTTTTCAATGTGCTAATGAATTATTATACATAAACAACAAGTCAATAATTGCATTAACTCTTAATTCTATTGCATTAACTCATTAACTCTTAATTTTATATTTCTTTTTTCATTAATGTTCTCTACAATCACTACAAGAACGGCGGTTGTCTCGCGGTGGTTTGCAAAATGCCACTTAGTTTTTAGATTAGTGGCGGTTAATAGGTGTATTTTTCAGCTGTTTTGAAAATTTAGCGGTGGTTGATTACAACCGCTGCGAAATATAAAGTTCGTGGGAATTTAGTAACAACCGCCGCGAAATGATTTTTTTCTGAAATATATTTTAAAGAAATATAATTTTTAACACTTTTAAAATAATTTTTGGTAAAAAATTTTTAAAAAGTATATTTTTTGAATTTTTGTGCAATTTTGCAAAGTAAAATTTATTGCAAAAATATATTTTTTAAAATATATTAAAGAAACATAAATAATTATATAAAATTATAATAAAAGAAAATTAAAATGTTAAAAATAATATTCCATATTACTCAAATATAATTAATTAATAAGTGATGGCATCAATTTTTAGAGTTGACAAAATATTTTTTTATAAATAATAGATAAAATATAAATTACAACTTAATTAGACTTCTTATTGAAAAATATCAATAATTAAAATTTTCACGATTCAAAATAATATGCAACTTACATATTATAAAGACTTTAATATATATAATTAATTGCATTATATGTATTAAATTGTTGAGTTGGCTTGGTAAATCAGTCATACGCAAAGAGTTTGGACCCGTTGTCTTGAGTTCGAATTCCTGAAATATAGCGGCAGATATTCCAGCTCACGGATTTGTTGTAATGAATATATATAATTTTATTTTTACTGTAATACTAAGTAGTAAACAAATCTTTTCAGTGATTAAATTTAATTATGTTGGTCTAATAATTTAAAAAAATTATACGGTATGTCATCGTTTTTGGGGTATACAGTATTCTACCGCTTTTTAGCAGTTAATATTGATTGATTTTAATTATATATTTATTTTATAATTAAAATTAATCAGGATCAACGATTAAAAAACGACAGGATACCATATATCGTCGTTTTCGCGGTATACCGTATAATCTTTCAATAATTTATTAGCATAACAAAAATTACCTACACAAATTTGCACGTAAATCACACGTATGTGTTATGATACCCTATTTCTTTCGCATCTTCTTGTGTTTTTTTATTTCAAAGAGGAAAAACAAAAGAAAATATGAGAAATCAAACAAATAAAAGAGAAAGAGGAGAAGATATATATGCTGAGGTTCAAATATAAAACAAAGAAAAGTGAAAAGTTTATAAGATGAGAAATTCATTTACTTAACACCTTAAAATTTTGAGTTGAAGATGATGTTTTCTCATATTATATTCTTTTACTCGATTATCATATATAACTAATTTATCATCACTATTAAATACATTAACCATGCTTGATGCTGAGGAATTCACGATCACTATTCACAAGAATGTGGGTTCTTTTGTTCCTTTAATTTTACATACATTTATTTATACATTCCCCCTTAAATTTATGTATGAAAGAGAAAAACAAAGAGAAAGAGAGAATTTAATATAACAATTCAAAATATTATTCATTATAATATCTTTCATTCTTAGTCATGTGAATTTACCCACGGATGTTAAGGTAACACTTTCATGTTTTATGTTTAATTATAGTTGAATTAAGGATAAAAATATTCAATAGCCAATTTAATTTGGTTATTTTTAAAAATCAATAAATATTTTAATACATGCTAAAAATTTCAGAGACTAAATTAAATATTACTTAAAGTAATAATTAAATAATTTAATTGCAAATTGAATGAATTATTATACATAACTAACAAATTAATATTCGTATTAAGTCTTAATTATATCGCACTAACTCTTAAATTTATATTTTTTTAAAAAAAAATCAATTTTTAAAAAATCTTCTCTCCTAAAAAATATATATTTATAGTTTTATTTTTATGATAAAACTAAGTGAGAAAAATCTTTCTAGTAACTAAGTTAATTTAATCATTTATTAGGCTAACAAAAATTACGTAAAAAAATATGCACGCCAATCACACGTATCTAATCTATTTTTTACCGCGTCCTTCTTTTTCTTTCTCTCCTAAGAGGAAAAATAAAAGAAAATGAGAGAAATCAAACAAATAGAAGGGAGAAGAAGCATATAGCTAGAAACACAAGACACCAAAAAAAAAATATAGCTAGAAACACACACTCAATGGAAAACTTCAATTTCTGTAGCTTTAAAAGTGATGATAATCAAACTCATACATTATTTTTATTATTAATATTAATTAGCAGTTCATGTAATAAGGTTTTGATATGAACAACAGCATTGTACAAATTACAATTAACAGTTGAAATAGCAAATGCAATAAGTTTCTGGTTTCTCATAATCGGGAGAGCACATTGCTTCAGGTTCCTTACCAGAGTGCTTGCGATTACACTCTTTCTTACACCATTTTACATCACATACTTTATGACCTGCCTGAATACCAAAACTTTCTTCACATTTGGGATGCTTTACTTGAATGCTTGCCACCGTAACCATTAGAACACCTGTGCGGGTTAAAAACGTTAAAAACAAAAAATATATTTAAGTGAAATTTTTATTATTATTATTTTTTCCAATCAAAGATTGCAATAAGAAATACTCCAGAATTATGTTAACACGAAGACGCTACTTTTTTTTTTTATTGGAGCATGAATTATTTGATTGAATTTTGACGTGTTATAAAAACATTATTTTTATCTAAAAGCGTTGCAATTAAAAATATGGTTTTGAAATGCAAATCTATCTTAGATTCGAATGTTAGACACTTTTGAAAAATTAATTGATTAATTAAATGCTAAATAAAATACATTATTTTTAATTATGAGCAAAAAGATAGATCGGATCTCACACTAAACATAATTTTTGAAAAATTATTATTTTATTATATAAAAATGAAAAAATGAATTAATTTCATTAATAATAATGAGGAACAAACACCAACACATAATAAGTTAAAATGAAAAATATCTTTCTTTTAGTACTAGTTTTAAGTCAAATTAAATAAAGTTTAGAACGAATAAGACCATTTATAAAATTTCTAAGCTTTAAATAGAATAATTGTCTTGAATCAAAGAATGATTCAACCAAAACAATCAAAATGAAAAAAGACATAAACTTATTGGAAGGGAAGGGAAGGGAAGGATCATCAGATCAGAGTTAATTTAATTACTTGATGTAGTGAGGAGAAGAAGGAGAACGCCAACCGTGTATTGCGAGAAGTTTTTGGCCATGCTTGATGGTAAGGAATTATTCACAATCACTCTTCACAAGAATTAGTGTTGGTTCATGAATGTGTTCCTTTTACATTTATATATATTTTTTTGGTGTCCCTTTTGCATTTATGTTTGAAAGAGAAGGAGATAATTTACTATAACAAGTCAAAATATTATTCATTCCCTCTTAATATTATTATTCATTCCTAGCTATACCTTACTTAACAGGGAAGTTATTACGCTAATATTTTAGAATTTATGCTATTATGTTAACATTTTATATTAATATTATATTAATGGTAGTCGAATTAAGGATAAAAAAATTCACAATTATTAGATGTTTTTTAAAAATAATATATATATATGATTTTACTCATTTAAATATTAAAAGGAAAATTAAAACTCCTAAAATATGTTTCTAGATGATAATTAAGATGATTTTATTTACTCATCATTCTTCACTAAAATAATATTTCTAGATGATTTTGAAAACTTTTTTTTTTCAATGTGTTGTTATTAATTGCATGTTCAATGAATTATTATACACAAATAACAAGTCAATATTTGCATTAATTAGTTTATTAAGCTTCTAGAAAAGAGTACTCCTAATTTTATATATATTTCTTTTCTAATTCATCTTCTCTCCAAAAAAAAGAGTATATACTTATTGTTTTATTCTTTTGTGAGTAGTATATACTTATTATAGTTTTATTTTTAGTTTTTTTACTGCAAAGCTAATAAGTGAACAAATCTTTTAGTGAATAAATTTAACTTTGTTGGTCTAATAATTTATTAGTATAACAAAAATTACCTACACAACACAATATGCTATTTGCTATTATGCCACTATTACAATAAAAATGTAAAAATTATCTTCACATAAAGATTTAGCCTTTTAAATTATACTTTGAAAAAAATAATAATATTTTCAAAAAATTAACGTTTTATAGATACTAAAATCTATCCATTCTATTTATTATCTAATAATTAAAATAAAAAAGACTTCATATAAAAATTATTTTAAAATTTTCATTCTAGTATCCATCATGCTATGGCAATTATTCTACCCTATTTCTTTTACGTTTTCTTGTTTTTCCTATAAAAAAGGAAAACAAAGGAATCAAAAGAAATCAAACAAGAAAAGATATAAACACACACTGAATGGGTTGACTTGAATTTCTATAGGCTTAAAAGTGATGATCAAAATCATACATTATTATTATTAGTTATTAGCTGTTCACGTAATAAGGTTTATTATATTGATGAACAGCACCATTTACGTACATTAACAGTTGAAAAAGCAAAGACAGAAAGCGTTTGGATAGATATACTAGTTTGGATGCGTATAGTAGGGAAAGCATCTTCCCTGAGCTTGTTGGCCAAAGTGCTTAAGCTTACATGCATTCACACACCATGTTGGATCACAAGTTCGTTTTGGGGCTCCTGCCATATACAACTTTTCATTACATCTATTCTCCTGCAGTTGCTTCAATGATGAGCAATTATCATCCTCAACACCACCGCCATCTTTTCGGCACACTTCACTATTTGCCTCCGCGGTCACCATAGGAACGCCTGTATTCCTTTAAAATGTTAGAAATAAAAAATATATTTTAGTGAAATTTTTATTATCTTCTATAATTCTTAATATTTTAGTGAAACTTTTACCTGTTTTAAAATTTTTTCGTCATAACTTACATTTTTAATGGGTAACTAAATTAATAATTGTATGAAAAGATGTTTTTGAGTCTTTTATCAGTAATATTATATGTATCATTATACACATTCATATAAATTGTTTAGCAATATGAAAAAATATAAACATTAGCACAGATTAATTCTTCTTTTAAATGGTGTGTACGAATGTATAAAATGGTACACATAGATTAATTCTTCTTTTAAATTCTACATGCATATTATTATTTTTATTTTGGATAATTTTTTGGTGAAGAGAAAAAAGATGAAGAGTACCAAAAGAAAAATAATAAATCATTCGACTACTGTATGGATGTAAACTTTGACGAGACTTATAATCATTTTAATTAGTTAGATTTGATTACTCTTCATTTTTTTTTTATTTTTTTCCACTTTACTATAGCAGACACCTTTTATTTTATAGTAAATAAGTCAAATCTAAATTCCAATGTTAGATATTTTTGAATTATTATCCCTCAAATAAAATAAATCATTTTAAGTATAAGCAAAAAATTGGATTTTACACTAAATACAATTTTTTCTTAAATTTTTTTATTATATACAAAATAAAAAAAATTAATTTCATTAATAATAACGAGGAACAAACGCCAACATGTAACTGTCAGTTAAAATGACAAATATCTTTGTTTGTTTTAGTACTAACTTTAGTATTATAAAATTTTAAGGTTTAAATAGATTTGTCTTGGATCAAAGAATCATTCAATCAATTTAAAATAATCAAACTAACACATAAAGTTATTGGAAGGGAAGAGAAGGATGAGATCAGAGTTAACTTACTTGATGCAGTGAGGAGAAGAAGGAGAACGGCGGCAACAGTGTATTGTGAGAAGTTGTTGGTCATGCAGCCCATGTTCGATGCTGAGGAATTATTCACCATCACTCTTCACAAGAATGTGGGTTCTTGTGTTCCTTTTACGTACAAATATTCCTTTTCACATTTACGTATGAAAGAGAAAAAGGAAGAGAACATTTAATATAAAAATTCAAAATATATATTACCATTTCTTTATAAATTATAATATCTTTGTTTTTGATGTGCTAAGAGTTTAAAAAATTTTACACCATCATTTAATTAGATTCATGTATTTATATAACTTTAAAAATAATAAGTTTAAAAATTAAATATAATTAGAGTATGTATAAAACTCTTTTACTCTAGCACTGCATAGAAATGTCTAAATAATTTTATTATTTTATAATTTTCAGAATGGTAATGTAACTTTTTTAGAATGTCAAACAAAACTTATAAAGTTATCTAGTAATGTATTATTATATTATTGAAAATAATTAAATTTTAATACACTACTAAAAAATCATCCAAATATATGAATTTAGTTAGACACATTAAAATTAAACTCTTTACAATACAATATATTATTATTATTATTTTAATTTCAAAGATCAAACAACGGGTACTTTCCTATTTTAAAAACTTTTAATATGTTTATTTGGGGGTGAAGACTAAAAGACAATCGGTATTATGTTGAAAATAAATCTTTCAAGATTTAGATAAATCAAATCGAATCATATTTAAGCATGTGAGTATACATAAATACGCATTATATAGAAAAAATTTTATTTTAAAGCATGGAGCGAAATTAATTCCTTAGGATCTGTCAGCCCTTCATTATCAATATTATTTTTATTAGGCAATCTTTTTTATATTTACTTTTTATTTGTTCTTACAAACCTGAAATTTATGTCTCCAAAAGGTATCCTTATAAATAGATGATAAAGCACAAGAATTGAAATATATAAAAAAGCTTCTGAAGAGTGTGTGTGTGTGTGTGTGTTTTTTTTTTTTTTTTGAGTTTGTGAATTCCTCAGCAACCATGGCAAACCACTTCTCACTGTATGCCACTACTCTGCTTCTCCTTGCCACATCAAGTGAGTGATATTTCCTTCTAAAGTTTATCTTTCTGTGATTGATAATCTTTGGCCAATGACTAATCTTAGTATTTTTTTTTCTTTTCCATTATTGAACTTCTATAAATTCATGAGACAATGACGAATTGATCATTATTATTGGTTATGATGTCTAAACGGATCAAAATAAGGTAATAAAAAGATCATAATAACAGTCTAAAGCTAACAATGATGTGTACTTATCCAAAATCAATCATCAAATTAGTCATTTATATCAAATACATTTGTAATATAAAATATATAAATACATAGTAATTGATATTTTATGTACACATAATATTTTTAAAGAGAAAGTTTAGGAAGCCCATAATTTGTTAGCCAATAAGTGGTCAATAGGCTTTTTCCTTCTTTTCTCTCTCCTCTTTTACCACCTATTATTTCCCTAATTACACTCATTTGTTCCCTATTAGTCCCCTAATATTGGTTCCGTAACATTACTCATTTTTAAACTAATTATGACAAATTTTGACCTATGAACAAACAATGTTTTCTAACAACATATATATGCAGGTGCTCTTATGTCTACGGTGGTAAGTGACTTGTGCAAGCAAGACAACGGCGATTGCACCGCCAACTGTAACACCAGATGTACGGCGGCTTTTTCAGGCAGTCATGGGAAGTGCGGCCCAACTCTCGGTGGACTGCAGCGATGTTGGTGTTATTACGACTGCCCAGCACTGAAAACTTGTAATGACGACTTTGTAATGAGTAGTGATTGTGAAGAGAATCATTGTACTCTTGCTTGTGTTACCAAGCACCCTGGCCGTGGAGCTCTAGGAAAATGCCAAATAAACTTTCTAGATTTGTCTGATTCTTGTCATTGCACTTTCTTCTGCTAAGGCTAGAATAGCAGAGGTTGATCTTAAACAACCTAGATGAACTTAACTAGCTACTAGGTATAATAAAGTTTTGGTTTTGCATTCTTTTTGGTTTATTATACTTCTACTATTTGTAAAACAGAGTAGTAAAAATGTTACAATAAATTACATGACTGGTTGGATGGCTTGTTACTTGGTCTATTTGTTAAGAATGTGGGAGTTTGATTTTTATGTTGAACACATACAAAGCATTATGTAACCAATCAACACACAAATTATCATTAATGAAATCAATAGTTCAAGAAAAGTTGGTAAAGTTAAATTCTCACAAGATAAACTAGTTCTATTATTACCAATTCAAGTTCTATTTTATGTAATACTTATGCAAACATATAATTTGATGTCTATACCACATTATCAATATCCACCTCTATATACAATATATCAAATAATAGATAGCAAACCAACTATAAAAACCTAGTTACAGAATGCTTAAAATAAAACCCAATTAGAAACAAAAGAACTTAACACTTCATATTGTTAGAACATTTAGGTTGAAGTAGATCGGATATAGAAACAACTCAAATCATATACTTAGCAGAAATGACATGCAACCACAAGGGCTGAGCCACTAAGGAGCAGGAATTAGGGGTAACAAGCACTACTAAATCACTAAATTTAGTTCAATAATCCTTAACTACTCACTGCTCCCATCTATATCCAACACCACACACTAAGCAGAGACCATCCATTAAAATTTACATCAGGAAGGTTTCCTTCCAAATAATTACACCCACAACATTAAGAACCAATTATTGTTTTATGACATAATTACAGTAAGTCCCAAGTATAGATGTATATATATACTAATGTCTCATTAAATCATCACTTGATGATGCTTGGAAGCTATCAAAGGAGTAGCAGCAATAACAAGTTCAATGTCTTAGCTACTTCCTGTGATCAGCAACCGAACCGAATGGGTTTGAGCTTGTGAGATCTGGATGCCATTGAAGCAATGCTGAAAACCTGTGTGTTTGCCTCGGTATATAGTCATCCTGATCTGGGTGTTTGATCCTCTGCAGGAAAGCATATAAGTAAGACAAGGTCTCAACAATTTTATCTTATTTTCTTCTTTAGGAGCCAGCTAATATTGAAGGCAAGGAGATAGTTGCTCTCTAAGAACATGTACAAAATGTCTAGGTTGAGAAGGTTGAAAGTGAGAAGATGGGAAACAGATACTTCGTTGGAGACGTTTTCCAACGTCGGCAAATGAAATTAACTACATTTATTTTATTGTAGGAAAGAAGAGTGTAGTAGATTTCATTCAAAATTTCCTCCTTAATTACACTCTTCAACCATGTTAGCGACATATCGTACTAATCCAGTATGATCTTAAGGTAAACCGAAACCCCAATGCGGGAGAAAGAAAAGAAAAGAAATTTAACTATGAGTAAGCTTGTTTATTTCAAAAAAGGCTTGAAGATATACTTGTTTATTTCAATTTAGCAGATTCAATCCAAACAATCCCAGAAAGGGAGCTTCTACTATATGGACTCCAACCAAGCCTAAATAGAAACTCTCTTACACGAAAATTTGATTGGACATTCTTATACCAGAGCATTAAAGCAGCTTGGTGTAAGGGTAGAGTAAAGCAAGGAATAAGATCTTTCACTCTATTCTCCAACAGATTCACTATAACTTGTCAAGATGACACCAACTTCTGCTACTAAATAAACATCAGCACCGCAGAAACGCAGAGACTAAAGCATTGATACCAAAGGAGAGAAGACGACTAAGTCCCCTCCCAGTTGTTTCCCCACCCAACTCATTAGTCCAATAATTGACTACATGATATAAGCATAGTTAACAGAAGTAAAACCATGATAAGATTTTTTAGCATATAATATAATAAAATAAGGCTAATCTCCCATGAAAATGCTACCTATACAATTCTACATCAATATGAATTCGTATATGCTTTAGTAGTGGTGCATACCTCCAAATTGCTGTTCTAACCGAGCCACAATGTGTTTTCCATAAGTGTATTTCTTCAAAGCATGAGCATGAACTCTGATGTGAGAAAGTAAGATTGCTCGCTGATTTTCAGAACAGATATCAATAACCTTCTGGATCACATAATTTGCAAATTGGTCTTTCATCATGATCTACAGTGAACCAAAATAGGATTTAGTAACTAAGTGTAGTCAAAATC
>JASCZI010090693.1:6357-32390 GCA_036250425.1 Stylosanthes scabra
TGATTGAAAGTGCTCTTCCGCCAACACAGAAAAGGGGAAGTGCTCTGACCAAACCGATGTCAGATCTTCTTCCCCCACATACTCTTCTGCTTCTCAGCAAACCCCCTCACCTCTTCCAAACTGATCTCCTTACCACAACATTTGGAAGACGTCAAATCGATCACCTTCTTACTCGACCCTCCTTCTTCTGCCCTTCTCCTCTTCATGCTGGGCACTCTCCTCCTCTCAGGGGGCTGGTTCACCACCGTCCCCTCCTCGGTTTTAATAACATTAGAGGCTGAGTGGCCTCTTTCAGCTCGGCTCTTGAAGAAATTCTTCAATCCTCCAGTAGTTGTTTCTGCCACATAATACATTTAACAAATCAGCCACAATTCATAAACAACTCAAACAGTTCTATAATCAAATCACAATACAAAAATTACCTAAATATCTCAAGGCATACTCCCTTTCTTTTTCCCACTTGAATAACATTCCCAAAGATAGCGCCTCCTTCGTACACACGTTCTGCTCTAAGAACTCAATGACTTCGGCACTCTCCCTACTAACCTTATTCATACCTAAAATTTGGACAGGCTCGAATACCAATACAACGGGAACCTCTCTAAACCGAACTCATCTAAGTAAAATGGAAACTGATCTTCCACACATCCAACCTTGACAAACATTTCTTTAAAATCCTTGTATGATTGCCTATACAACAAAAACATCGTTTTCCCTTGAACACTATTCAAGGTCACCATATAACGATGGCTCTTTGCCCACATACTCCATCAAAATCTCAAATCCTCTTATGAATGCTCATGCATTCGGATGGATTTGAGACGGAGCACACTTCAGCTGACTAAGCACTCCACACTCAAATTCAGTAAACGGAAACCTCACTCCTATATCTACAAACACAATAGTAAACATATAAAAATACTCCCACCCCTCACCCCTTTTGTAAACCCTATCATCTACCTCACATGGCAAAAACCTTAGCTTGACATTACTACCCTCCCGAACCCACGATAAAGGGTCACCTAACTTGTCTACACAGTCCAAATCCCTAAACAAAGACATTAAATCCCTAACTTCGCCCTTCACCCACGAGTAAGGATCAGTCTCTGAAATGGGGACCACGGTTTTGCCATTTTCATCAGTTAATCTATTTACTGCCATTGTTTTACAAGAACAAGACAAGAAGCACAAAAACAGAAAAGAAGGTGAAAGAAGAAGAAAGCAACTAACCTTTTCCACTCATCTTCGCTTTTCTCTTTCCATCAAAACAAAAACACTTGAAGAGTTTGTGGTCTGAAGCAATGTGAACCACAAAACACTCTTCCAATGCAATAACACAAACGATCCAATCACTTCATCAATTCCCAACCGTTAGATCAAACTTTGTAACTAAACAACTCACTGCAATCTAACGGTTACACACCGCCATAGAGAAACGTGCAAAAAGTAACTGCACTCATTAATTACCACGTCCCATAATTCTCTCTCCACTCCCCAACGTTTTTTCCTTTTTAATTTCTTACACACTATTTTCCGTTTCTACACAAATGCATTTATTTATCTATAAATTCATTTAATTAATCAACATTACTAACAAGCTTCCCCTTACATAATTGCAATTTGACCTTGGGGGCTAACATATACCATAACCGAGCTTATGACATCTCATTATTCTACAAAGCTCAACCTGCCAATTCCGATCAGGTCAAGCTTGGGGGCTGTGATCCGGCCTGTCATAAGCTCGGCCCAAAAGAGCTCATCAGAAGAGCTCTTACCAAATCAATGATCAGTCCAACAACTCATAAGCCCAATAAACCGATCTCTTATGCAACTGATCCACCTCAACGGGCCCAAAACCCGGACCGATTACTTCTAGCGCCGTCAAAACCGAATACTTACGCTAAACCCTAATCTACTCAGTTGACAAATATACACGTGCTCATCTAAACAGATGAGATCACTCAATTAACGAACTGACTAAAGACTTATCAGCTAAGTCTCCAAATCCCGAAGAGTTCGGGATCCGAATACTAAGCCCACTAACAGCTGCCTAACCTAACTGATCACTCAAGTCGTCTTATTTAACTATCCTAGTTTGACCTAGGAAGGTATGTTCTCTTCTCCATCTCTCCACTTAAACTCATAAGTGTTCTCCCAATCTGACTTGAGCGTCGGAGTGGCCTTGCAGGTCCACCTCCCCCCCCCCCCCCGCCGTTCCTTGGAGATCAGAGCTACACTGAAAATTCTTGTGGAAGCTGAAGTGTTCCTCCTAAGTCCGAGCACGCTGAATCCTGAAGAGCTCATCCATGAAGCCCTCGGACAGCCGAACTCTTCCACTTCTGCACCAGAACAAAAGGGTTTTGTGTTCATCCTTTTATTCCTCCCAGCTACTACACTACCACGAGCAGCCACCATCAGCAGCACATGAACAAACAAAAAGAACTAATTAATTAATATTATGATTGTCTATATACTTTGAATCTGTCTCCGAAGAATGCAGGGCAACTGCGTTGTTGATGGTACCAATCTTGAGCATTGGCCATCAACAGTCCTCCTCCGATGAAATGCTTTGATCCCTACCTTCGATGCAACGACCGCCCAAAAATCGTGCTGCATTTGGACAGAAACTCTTTGATCAATTGAGTCTCTTTACTGTTAGACACAACCTTGGCTCTGTTCCCTTCCAACATAAATACCTAGAAAAATATTCTTACATTATTTAAATTAAATAATCTTGGCATAATGTAAGAATCAAACCATTGTTACATGAAAAGGAACGAAAAAAAAAGATAAGTGTAAAGCAAAGAGAGAAGAGATCCAAGAACTTCGGAGAAGACAACAAGAAAGAAGTGGCTTAAGGCGTCACTAGCACCACCACCAGCACCAGCATGAAGCAAGGAGAGAAGAGATTAGGTGGTCAAGCATAGTCTGCGGCTTAGTTTGCGTGCTGGTGGTGGTGGCTGCTCGTGGTAGCGCAGTAGCGAGGAGGAACAGAGGATGAACACGAAACTCTTTGTATTTCTTTCTCCAGATTTAATTTCTGCTTTCTCTAGATTTAATTTCTGCTTTGGGATTTAATTTTAAATTATTTTTATTTTAAAATTCAAATATATAATTCATTTTTGAGATTGATTAAATGGTAGAATTGAAATGAAAATAAAAAGAAATAAGAGTGATTATGTCGTTTTATAAATTACAAAGAATATTATTTTGAGGATATTTTAGTAAAAGTAATGATATAATTTATTTTATTTTTATATAAAATTTAAATGCCGACATGGATTATAAATTCCACTTGCCAAAATTTTATTAGTCCACATTATTAACATATCAGTAAGTATAAATTTATTATCGTACCGAAGTAATCACCAATTATTTATTGGGCAAAACATACTTTTTGTTCCTAAAATTTACAAAAAGTTTCAAAATTACCCCTAAGTTTCAATTTGCTTCAATTTTGTCATTTTTTTTTTATCAAAGGCAGTTGTAATGCATTTCATTTAATAGAAAAAATGAATACATATGAGTTGGATCCAACTTGGACAACCAAATGCAAAAGAAAGTGAGATCTCCACAGAAATTAAAGATGTAAATATCAACTAAACTTAGAGAGAAAGATACTAAAAAAACAAAGAAAGGTGTTATGTTTGAAACTCAAGGTTGATCTCAGTGACGGAGGCAGAAACCATTTGGAGAAGATGCGGCTTCGAAGATATGTTAACGCTGGGAGAGAGTCATGGATATTTTTTCCGTAGATCATAGTACCCTTAAGATTATGTAGAAACCACAAGATCTCAATTTAAATTCCACCATATTCGATATTGAATGTTGGTTTCATAGATAAAACCATTCTCGGGAAAGTAAGATATACAGATCCCTTTCAGTTTATGGAAGGTTAGGGATCTCTCCAAACCCTAACACTTCCTGCAAAATACTTTGTCATTTTGAACACCATATTATCTTAAAATCTGCCTCCATTGTTCGGGAAGCAACAGATTAATCAGCAAAAATCTTCTAATAAGTCAATTCAACACAAATCTAAGAAAAAAAACCCTAATAGGACACAAAAGAAAACTCTAGCAGAACACTAGAGTACAAAAAAAAATCCTAATATGGCACAAAAGAAAACTCTAACAGAACACTAGAGTACAAGAAAAAACCCTAATAGGGCAAGAGAAAAGTCTAGCCGAACTTTCAATTTTGTCCTTAAAATTTTTTAATTGTATCAATTTTATCTTTATCACTAACTTCTTTTATAATTAATATTTTATTTTCCTAATATACCCTCTCCTGGACTATGGTCATTACTATCATCATCCTCCTCAATCCATCATCATCATCATCGTGACACTCTAACTCCCCCTCTGTCTTTCTCTCTTGTACACAACCACCGCCACCAACAAATTCACCGGCTGGCCACCACTCACTGCCGCTGCCTCGCCCTCTCTTTTCTTCTTCCCCTCCTTTCCCACTCCTCCCCTCTCACACTCACACCCCTTTGTTTCCCTTGCTCTCGACGCCGACCTTAAGTACAGCGTCTCCTCGTCCTCCAGCATCTACCAACCTAGCGGTCGTTCTACCGCACAACACTGTCCTTCCCGTTCACACCACCTCTTTGCCTTCATTTGCGTTGTCGATTTTTCCTGGTCCTATGTTGCACTATCTTCACCAACGCAAGCGTGCCATCTTCCCCTGTTCAACAATCCTACTGCTCTCCTATTTTCATCTTCAATTTTTTTCAGTTTCATCTTTAATTATTTTTTCTCCCCAGTTTACTTTCTTCTTTATTTTGAAAAATTAATTAATTAATTGTTGTTGTTGCTGCTTTTGTTTTATTGTTGGAATTGAAGAATGTGATTGCAATAGAGTTGTGGGGGCGGGAGGTTCAAGTTGACATATGAATAGAATAGGATGGTGGTGATAGTTTGGGGGTTTGGGAGGTTGGGTGTAGTAGTAACGTGTTGGAGTTTTGGAAGAGTAAGATTGCAGTGAAAGAATTTGAAGTAACATGATGACTAGGGATTGAAAATGATGAAGATGATACTAATGGGCATAGGAAAGGGTACATTTGGAAAGAAAAATATCAATTATAAAAGAAGTTAATAATAAGGATAAAATTGAGGCAATTAAAAAACTTCCAGAACAAAATTAAAACAAATTAAATCTTAGGAATAATTTTAAAATTTTTAGGACAAAAAATATACTTTATCCTAATTTCTATACTAAATAAAAAATCATTTCCATTGAGATTTTTTTTGGACAAGTTTTGATTTATAATTTTGAATCTAGGATTTATTTCAATTTCTTTTATTTTCTTCAAGTCATTTCCTTCAAATGCAAGTGCATTTGCTTTTCCACTTGTTGCCATTTTCCTTAACTTATTTCGCTTCTTACTTTACTTCCCACGTTTTCAAATACTCTTCTTTAGTCCACTTTTGCTTCGGTATAGAATGTATCTTTAAAGATTTGAAACTTTTGACGTAATTAAACATAATAGGAGCAAAGACCGAAAGTTTATATGAAAAAGGTGGGTGGTACACTGTCTGAAAGTCGCCAAATTAAGATCAGACTCTCAAAAGTACATCAATTTGGTAAGTTTAAGAATGACGTACCTGAAAAGATAATTGATTTACTTTTTTATAATCGAATATCCAATTATAATTTCCTTTATAAGAATAAGTCGGTTACATAAGATAAGTTGCTTGCTATCTCATCTTTATGCATTGCAAGTTATGGATTGAGATCTCGAATCGGCCCAAATTGGTTTGGACCATGAGATTGGGATGTCTTCTGGCTCAGCCCGACATCCAGAACAACTTTTATAATAAAAGCTCACCTAGCATTTTAACTAATTGTTTTGCCACAGTGGCAGCTGATTTTTTTTTTTTTTTACGTTACTGACTTGGAGGCGCTAAAGCAGTAGGAGTCATCTATGTGAGGCGCCAATGCGATTGGCGCCGTTCTTGTTGTAGGCGCCAAATGGAAAAACGAATGGATGAAGAAATTCACTTCTCGAAAGGCACCTCTCATGTGGAAAACAATAAGCGCAAATGTGTCCCTTTCTCATGTCGCACACCGAGCTAATCTTGTTCTTTATAAAGATTCACCGATAAATTAATCCATAGTGTTTAATGGAGTACATGTTCTTGAGGGAGTACTGCAATGAATATCAATTAATAGAGTCCTGCAATTAATGACGAAGCTTGGTGGGGGCAATGGGTGGTCATGACCCTAAATTTTTTTTTAAAAAAATAATA
The DNA here is from genome assembly GCA_036250425.1 of Stylosanthes scabra. Lineage (NCBI taxonomy): Eukaryota > Viridiplantae > Streptophyta > Magnoliopsida > Fabales > Fabaceae > Stylosanthes > Stylosanthes scabra. Next base: position 12,615 of record JASCZI010090693.1, read on the forward strand.
GTGGTTCTTCATTTAAAAGAAATAATTAATTTTATCGATTAAATTAATATATAGTTAAATAAAAAAATCTATTTAATATTTATTTCCTCGATCTATTTTTTTTTTATCTTATACATGATTCTAGAATAGGTTAAGGTTATTATAGTAAATAAATATCCTTTAATATATTAAAACGGACCTGTAAATTTTATTTATTTAATTTAGTGTTATCATATATTTTATTGGATTTTTTAATCTATGGGAAGTAGTATAATTTTAATATGTATTGTTCTAATTATAAATTTTCTTGTTTTATAGTTTATACTTTGTATATTCTAATAATTTCATTTTGAGCTATAATCATAAAAAAATAAATTGGTCTCCAAAAAATTAACTTAAGTTTTGCCACTGTCTGTAATGATCGATTAATATAAGGAAAAAGAAAATGAAAGAGTAACAAAAACGCCATGTACTTCCGAAAGCACTCAACCAACAATCACAATATTCAAGTATCATTGTCATATTGAATCAAACAGGCTGGAAGCTGGTTGTGCTACGTAAGAAAGGGGCGTCTTTGCGTCTAGCGTTTTCCATGTGAGAGGCGCCTTCCAAGAAGTGGATTTCTTGGAGTCTACAACGACAAGGCGCTACCCGCTTTGGCGCCTTCATATAGATTGGTGCCTACCGTTTTAGCGCCTCAAAGTCAACAGCCTAAACAAAAGTTAATTGCCACCATGGTAAAATGGGACAGTTAGGTTAACTTTTTTTTTCAATCGTTGTACACTCACCAAAAATCCAACAGGGGCGGAGAGGATCCACAAGTGATCAAATGTTCAGATAAATCTAGCAAATACAAAAGAAAACGATAAAAAGAAATAAAAAAAGTTACATCAAAATAATAACCAAATTGAACAATTACAATTTACAGCACTAGTACATCTTGAGTTCTGCAGTCACCACATCTTCACAGTTAGGTTAATTGTCTCAAAACAATGACAATTTAAAATAAGTTTTCGATAAAATAACAGTTGAGTAAAATAGCCCTCGTTGAGATTGTGGTATAAAGTTGATGGATACCAATCGAATTAAAAATGAAGCAAAACAATTAGTAAAACAAAAAATTCTCTCTTTTTAGTTTACAGTAAGAGTAAGAGTAATGATTGAAAAAAAAAACAATATTAAAAGTTTTAATTTATGTTTTCAATTTTTAAATGAAAATTTTTAAAATTTTGAAGATTTCAACTTTTAAAAATAATGTATACGAATATTTAATTCATTCAAATATTAAAAAATAATTAAAAAAGAAATCAAATTGATTATTCAATAAAAAATGTAAATTATTTTATAATTAAGTTCAACTAAATTATATTTCTTTTTTGTGCTTCCTTTTTCTATTTTTTCTTCAATTAATATAAATGGTTTTTATTAAGTTGGAATTAACTTTGTTAAATTTAATTGACAAAACTATTTATACACTTGATATTTTTTAAAAAAACAACTAATTACAAAATATTTTTTAATGAAAATTTAATTTTTTAAGTTATATTTTTTTAAAAAAATAATAATATTTTTATAACATACTAAAATTTAACAATTTTTAAAATAAAAAATTTTTCAATAAAAACAATTTTAAATCATCCTTAAAAAATGCAGAGTATGATGAGTTTTGCAGCACCTTGCATCCTGTGTCGCCACGTGTTTGTTGGTAGATCATCAATAAGTTGATTTTGGAAGTAGACGGGAATCTTCTTCGTCTGTCTCGACATACATCAATTTCTACATCTCTACAAAATTTTAACACACCAAATTACAGGCACACCTACAAAACTTTTGTATATATTTTCTTAAGTTTTTCATCCTTTTCAGGCTGTTTTATGTTTTTAAATTATTTTTAACAATAAAATGAAAAGTATATTAAAAAATGAATAATTCTATTTGCACATCAAAACCAGTCATTAAAATCAGTTACCATATATATTATATATTAAAATATAAAATACATATGTGGTTTAACTCATTTTTAGTATATATTTTGTATTTCAATATGTATTATACACTAGTGACTAATTTTAATGTACACCTAACATAAATTTATCTTTTATACATTTAATTATAGTAACAAGATATTTGACGCGTGTGCCTTTTATATTAAAGTATAGGAAAATTAAAATTAAATTTTAAAAGCAATACTGTTATGGACCGGCTCCCAAGGCCCAATCCATTTGAATAAAAACCATAAATAATAAGATCCACAGATGTAGGAATTAAGTTATATCTGACAAAATATGATATGATCACAATAGATCACGGATCTCCACCACCTTACACTATATAAACAAGGGGCATCACCCCTCAAGGTACGCATTCTCTAACCATACCCCCATATTTGACCTAAAACTCCATAATTCTAATTCTGAGCTTCTAAGGCTATTCTTACACACATTAACCTCCTTCTCCATGATAGCTCTCGGTCACGCCGGAGAGCTTGACCACCGAAAGCACATCTTCTCACTTTGATCATTGAGGCTCGGCATCCCATTTAAGTCCTTTTGACAATCGTTAAGTAACTCAACCTTAACATTAGCGCCGTCTGTAGGGATCATCATATTCAAACTAAGAAGAATAGTGCCAGAGATCTGGGCGGAAGATGGAAGAAATCTCAATCAACAACGAAGAGGTCGGCGAAGGTAACAAAGCACGAGAACCAATCCTAATCAAGGGAATCGATGATTAAGTCAAGCAGATACAGTACATAAAAGTAACCATAAAGGATCGATCTCCAGGTACCTACCTATCTAGATTTTCTAAATATAATAGAATATCACTCAAATCTTATACATAAAATTATTAAGCAAAATTGATCTTTAGTCAAACATGCATTCTAATTACCCTTCTTACGGGATTGATATTACATGTATTATGAGAAATTAAAATAATCATGCATTCTTTGAGTGGCTAATAATTTCGTAGCTTCTTGATGACCTCTCCCTAAGCTAAAACAAGAAGCTAAAAAGGAAGAAAAAAAAGCTTTAAATAATTGTAACTAACTATATGTAAAGACCGCTGCTTTGGCTCTTTGTATGGTTGCTTTGTAGTGTTTTGCAACGTTCTTAGTTTGCAGGACCAAAGAACAATTATTATCATCACTGGAACATAAACTGGTGATGTCACACGCATAAAGGAGGACTTAATTTAAAAAGACGTTCAGGAACACTCCGCAGCTACCACCATGAAAAAATCCTACGGACTCTAATTTCAATCAGGCAAACAAGCCAACCATCATCATAATAAACTCATCACAATCAAAGAAGTAGTGGATGTTGAAAGTCTCAAAAATAACATCAATTATTTGTTGATAACAAGAGCTTTTCGGAAGAAATCTTAGCTTTAGAAAAAGCTGAACGACTGAAGATAGAAGGATCTAGCTTTGAGAAAGATAAAAAAGAAATCTTAACTTTAGAAAAAGCTGAATCACTCAAACTGAAAGAAAGCAATCTTAAAGGCCACAAGAGCAAAATGAGCGGTAAACCAGACACCGATGGCACCACGCCGGATTAATTACCTGAAAGATGAGCTGCCATATATCTAAACCAAACGGTGAACCAGGCACCGAGGCACCACCTTGGGCTGATCCCCCAGCGGATGAGCTGCCACGTATATAAATGAATGGTGAACCAAACACCAACGACACCACCCTGGGCTGATCCCCAGCGGATGAGCTGCCACATATATAAATGAGTGGTGAACCAGACACCAACGACACCACCCTGGGTTGATCCCCAGCAGATGAGCTGCCACATATATAAATAAACGGTGAACCAAACATCGACGGCACCACGCCGGATTAATTACCCGGAAGATGAGTTGTCATATATCTAAACCAAACAGTGAACCAGGCACTGAGGCACCACCTTGGGCTGATCCCCTAGTGGATGAGCTGCCGGATATATAAATGAGTGGTGAACCAGACACAAACGGAACCACCTTGGGCTGATCTCCCAACGGATGAGCTGGCACATATATAAATGAACGATGAACTAGACACTGATGGCACCACGCCGGATTAATTACCCAGAAGATGAGCTACCATATATATAAACTAAACGGTGAGCCAGACACTGAGTCACCACGCCAGATTAATTACCCGGAAGATGAGCTGCCACATATCTAAACTAAGCGGTGAACCAGACACCGAGGCACCACGCCGATTTAATTACCCGGAAGATGAGTTGGTACAAGGATAAAACAGTCCAAGCAAATGAACCAAAAAAAAGGGAGACAATCTCCATGAGAGAGAGCGAGATATTCGCATAAATCACCCCTCCGAGATGACCCCCCACAAGAGGGAACGATAACACAACAAAGTCAATATCCATCCTTAGAAGAAGAACATGTACTGATAGTCCCCGTAAAAAAAGAGTAATGATACACGGAGTCGATTTTCATCATCTGTTGCAAAGCATGTTGATAAGATTGAGAAACAAGTTGTCATGCGCACTATCATGCTAGTCGTCACAACTAGTTCTCTCTCTCTCTCCCAAGTAGGGCATAACCCTCAAGCACCTATTAGTGCGAATGAAGGGAAACATACTACTCTTCTAAAGTGATAACCAATAAAGTTATCCTGAAAAGGAGCACTAGTTGTACAACTTTGAACAAGTTTGATGTACTAGAAAAGCATTCACAATGCTTGGCAAAAGTCCTTGCCAACTAAAAACTAAAAGTGTACTTCCAAGTACACCAAATTCGATTCAACACTTTGACCACTGGCTAACGGAGAAAGTGTGCCCGAAGCACTAACATGAAAAACTTTACCACCAAACAGACTGCCAAAGACCTGTTTCAACCTATATCCAATCATGCAAAAAGCCGAAGGAAACCCTCCGGAGATACCTAGACCATTTCAACATCGAGTGAACACAGATCGAAATCTTACAAGTAGTACTCGGCTCTTTGGTAAAAAACCTAAGAGAAGACACACCGTTTGTAAAGAGTCTAATAAAAAGACCTCCAAAGTCTATGAAATAGATCCAAAAATGCTCCCACGACTATATACAAAAACAAGAGGGCCAGATAGCCGTGAAAACTGACAGGTCCCAGAAGGATCAATTTTGGGAAGAAAAATGATGCAGGGAGAAAAGACCCAACATATCCCTAGCCCAGTTTCTACATGAGATATTACAAGGCGAAAGAATACCACCTCCAAGAACCATAAAAAATATGCATAGAGGGGACAAAAACTTGTATTGCAAATACCACAAAACGGGCATGACACGGAAGAATGCAGAGACCTTCTCGAGTTTGTCGAGCAAGGATTGAAGAATGGAAAATTCCGTGAGTAGACCAACAAGTACATGAAAAAGGGACAATGACAAGAGAACAGCCCAGAGAGCAAGGCTGACAGCAAGAAAAGTAACCCCAAGAAGCATAGTGTGCACTGAGAAATTGCAATGATGTAAGGGGGAATCCCAGAAGAGGGAAACCCCCTTCTAAGAGAACGGCAAAAAGAAGCCGACACTCATGCTTGGCAGTGGAAGTAATGTCGAGAACCCTGGCCGGCAAACCACTCCCGGTCGTAATTTTCTCTTCGGAAGAAATCAAGCAAACAACTAACACCATGAACCAATCGCTGGTGATTTCCGTATCTACCATCAATACCAATATTCGAAGGGTATTCATGGATCAAGGAAGCTCGACCGACATTCTGTTCCAAAGGTGCTTCGATGCACTTGGACTTACTGAAAAAGATTTGGAAGCCCACTCCGACGACTTAGTCGGATTCTCGGGAGAAAGGGTTACATCAGATGGCTTTGTCACCTCATGGGTCACCATAGGGAACCCTCCAGACACAAAGAACGTGAAGGTTCAATGGCTAGTGGTGAACCACAACTCTGCGTACAACGCGATAGTTGGAAGACCTGCCCTGAATAAAGTATGAGCAATCATCGCCACATCAATTCTCACCATGAAGTTCATCACTGACAGTGATAAAGTGGGAATACTCAAAGGGGACTTCTCGGAGGCAGAAAGGTGCCATCGCGCCACACTGCATGACTCCAAAGAGCAACTCCCCAAATCTGTGAAGCCGGACATAGCCGTTAAAATCCATCTTGTAGACCTTGAACTACTCGGAAGAAAGATTCCAGAAAGGCCTCAGCCGAAAGGAGAACTGGACAAGATACAGATTGGACCAGAAGCCGAGCAGGTTACAATGATAGCAAAAAATCTACTGGATGAAGTCAAAGTATAGCTGACCCATTTCCTAAGGAGAAATTCAGACCTGTTTGCATGGACAGCAGCTGACATGCCAGGAATTGATCCAAATTTTTCCAACCATAAATTATCCATCTTACCTGGAAGCAAGCCGGAAGCACAGAAATTGTGGCGAGCCAGTGCAAAAAATTCATGTGGAATAACATCATCACCAGGTTCGAAATCCCAAGGATTATAACATCCGACAATGGGACCCAGTTCATGGACAAGAAGTTTTAGAGAATTCTTAGAAGGGTTTCGAATCCACCAACAGTTTTTGTCCGTAGAGCACCCGAATGCCAACGGCCAAGTCGAAGCCATGAACAAAATCATCCTAAATGAGTTGATGAAAAGAAAGGATGCTGGGCGGACGAACTCGGAAGTGTGCTATGGGCTAACAAAACTTCGGAGCAATCACCAGCTGGATCAACACCCTTCCAGCTCACCTACAGAATAGAAGCTATGATTCCACTAGAAATCGCGGAAGAGATCATTCGGGCGTCTGCTTGTGACCCGAAAGGTAACAAAAGCGATAGAGAGATTGACACAGATCTAATCTCCGAGATCAGATAAGAATCCAGGGTCAAGCAACAAGCAGAAAAGAAGCTTCTGACCACCAAATACAACAAGAAAATCAAGAAAAGAAACCTAGAGAAAGGTGACCTAGTGATGCGGCGAGCAGACATCGGGAAACAAAATATAGCCGGAGGAAAGCTAGAAGGAAATTGGGAAGAACCCTACCAAGCGGACGAAACACTTAGAAAAGGATCCTACAAGCTTAGCACAACAAAAAAGAATGGCCGAGATGGAATTAATTTATGAAATTAGAGAAAAAGCTAGAGAAAAAGGAATCAGAGTGCCTGGAATAAGGCATGATGAGTACAAGAAGCTAGGGAAAGAAGAATCTAGAAAAGAAGTAAAAAGAGTGAGAATTAGAAACACTTACAAGAGATGACGGAGAAAATTCTTTGAGACTAACAAGAGATGCACAAGAAGAAGAAAGAAAAACTCCCTTACAAGAGGAGAGAAATGGAGAAATAAAAGAAGAAATGAACCCTAAAAGAACTTGTTAAACTAAGTTTTTCAAGGTTCAGGGGGCAAATAAGTGTTATCGTTACTATGACACCTCAACAAAAGAAAAACGGAAACGTCTCCTTAGAAGCGAGTGAATCAAACAACGACACGTAACACTTCACCCCTAGAATAAAAATGCATTAACATCCGAAGAATGTTACGTGCAACTACCCGGAAAGAAGGTCGTGCACCTTCATAGAAGAAAGAGGCACCTTCCGAGAAGAGGCCGATAAAGTTGCTTAGCCATGAACGCTCTTGAGAAAAAGCACCCTTTGAGAAAGAATCATCAAAACTTCCCGAAAAAAAAAGGCATTAACACCTTCTTAAAAGAAGCGTTAAATATCTTCCGGAGGATCATAAACAGAAACAAGCAAAGTACTCGGAAGGTTTGAATAAAAGACCAAAAACTACTCGGAAGAATGGACAATGTCCACATTCCCGAGTGGGGGCAATGTTACAGACTGGTCCCCAAGGCCTAATCCACTTGAATAAATGCCATAAGCAATAAGGCCCACAGAGGTAGGAATCAATTCATATCAGGCAAGATATGATATGATCACAACAGATCCCGTACGGATCTCCACCACCTAATACTATATAAACATGGGGCATCACCCCCTCAAGGTACGCATTCTTTAACCATACCCCCCATATTTGACCTAGAACCCCATAATCCTAATTCTGAATTTCTAGGGCTATTCTTACACACATTAACCTCCTTCTCCATGATAGCTCTCGGTCACGCCGGAGAGCTTGACCATCGAAAGCACATCTTTTCACTTTGATCATTGAAACTCAGCACCTCATTTAAGTTCTTTGAACAATCCTTAACTGACTCAACCTTAACAAATACTATTACATTTTTTAAAAGTTTAAATATATTGAATTGACAACGGAGTTCACATAACTTTTTCAACAAAAAATTATATGGCAACCAATTTTAAATGAGTGAATTATTTTTATTTAAAAATTGATTATTTTGATAATTAATTATTCAAAAAAATTAGGGAAAAGTATGTTTTTGGTCACAAACTTTTATAGGTAAAATCAATTTGGTCATATTCATTTTTTTTTTATAAAAAATTATCACAAACGTTTGACTTTTTTCAAAGTAGGCTAATTTACGATTTTGCTCTCCGTCCGTTAGTTGTAACAATCCAAATTTTATGAATTCACCCTTAAAATGTATTTTTATTAAATTAAGTTATTACCCTTCAATTTCACTAAATTTCACATTTACCCCAAATTATATCTAAATCCTAATTAACCTAACACCCACAGTCCCACACAACACCCAACACCCACTAATTCCCTCATCCTCACGGCCGTTTCTCACCCACCCAACACTCAACATTAACCCCAATTCATTATCACACACACAAGAAGATGGAAGAGAGAAAGAAGAAGGTGGCGCCGGCAGCATCCACTATCGCCGCCACCGCTGTCGCCGGAGAGAAGAGAAAGACCGAGAGAAATCAAGAGAGAGAGAGTGAATTGAAGAGAGAAAGAATCAAAGGGAGAGAGATGAAGAGAAGGGAACGAAGACTCCACCGCCGCTGCCATTCCTCCGTCGAGCTTCCGTCGCCGTCACCGTTGATGAAGAAGCCGTCAAGATTACCATTATTTTGGGCAGGAGCAGAATTAGAAGCATCGTTGTTCGTGTTTCTGATGAAGAAGGTGTTCTTGTGGTTGTGCATCCAAACCTTGAAACCCCTTATAGAAACCCCAATTTTTGGTTGCAAAAATCTTGAATCAAACCATCTTCATCTCTCTGCTCTATCTCTTGTTTCTATTTCATTTGGGACAACAAAAAGAGTGGGGAGGTGGAGTACGAGGTCGGGATTCTCACAGAGTAGAAATGAATGAATGAATGGGACTCTCTTGTTGCTACAGAAGTAGAAGAAGACGACGAAGGGAGGGAACATTATTGTTTTCAAGACTGCACATGGGTTTGATTGCTGCTACTCTAGTAAGGGTGTTAGCTTGTCTATCCTAATATCTGAACTTTGTTTACTATGTTGATGTTGCTTTTGTTCTTTTGGTTTTGATGTTGCTTTTGCTCTTTGGAGGATTGTTAGATACTATCACTGAGATAGTTATCTTCTTGTACTTTGGTTGTTTGTTCTTTGGAATTGGTTGAATTATCAAAAACCAAAAAAATTTTACAATCAGGGAGAGTGAGTGAATTTGTGAGTGTTGGTTTCTTGATTTTATTATTATTATTATTATTTTGAAAGGATGTTCTTAGATTGATTGTTGAAGGAAGGAAGAAGAAGAAGGAACGACATTCTGAGGAAGGGTGTTCAAGAATGGGTATTGTTTTTTATTTTTTTGGGTTTGGAAGAGTGGGTATTGTTGTTTTGGTGTAAAAGGGCAAAAATGTCACAAATGCCCATTTTAAAAAAGTGAATGAACGTTTGTGATTTTTTTGGTAAAAAAAAAAACGAGTATGAATAAACGTTTGTGACCAAAAACATACTTTTCCCAAAAAATTACCTAAACATCTACAAATATAAATATATAGTAGTTAATTTTTTGTGTTAAAAAATTTGCCCTTTTTATCCACAAACAAGATAATCCTATCACCTTGGAAAATCAATTCACAATTACACAAAATTTTTGTTCATCTTGAATTGGTGATGCATTTTTCTCGATCTTTAATTTTATGAAAATCCAAGAAATAAAACAGGGACATGATTTAATACTCCATTTAAGTTTGGAGTTTGTGATACTCCCTTAATAAAAATTAAAAGAATAACATTATAATTACTAAATTATCCTTTTCTTTACTTTCAATTTTCTTTTTCATACCATTCATTTTCTCTTTCAACAAATTACTAGTAACCATTCATTTTTTCTTTTTCGGTTTTCACGTTAATTCTCTTATATTGTTATTGAGTTATTCTTCTTTCCTACTTCTCTATTTTAATTCTCCATGGGGATATGGTGACGATGCCCAACAAGTGGTATCAGAGCTATGATTCGATGATATAAATTCTTAGTATGTTCTATGGTTGCAGCTTTATCTGATCTTCCACATTAAAAAAGAATCATCATGTGTAATATTGGAGAATTGTTCGTGGTAGCTTGGTTATTGCTGTGTTGTTGCAATGACACCTTTTCCAAGCGTCGTGAATTTGATATATCGAAATTCAACGGCAAGATAATATTTAGCTTGTGACAAGTTCAAGTCAAAGATGTATTAATACAATCTGGGTTACACAATGTGCGAAAAGTTTGGGTATACAATGAGATATTGTCCAGGTGGAGCAAATTCGACAAAAGGCTCTAAAGTCGCTGGCGTAACCTCTCTGGTTAAGAGATATGATGATATCCTCTGAAATGTTGAGAGATATATCCTCATGGTTGGTTCGCATTGCCATAGAAGAGGATGAGCTGTTAGCGGGTCCACAATTATACGTGGACATTGGTTGGCGATTGATACAAAATGTGTCATGGTGGAGTTATGTCGATAGCTGAGAAACTTTCAGGGAAAGTCATCATGAAAGCAACTCCATAAAATCTCAGCAAGGTTTGTTCAACATGTGCCAATGAAATTCCTAAAATTTGGCTAATTCTAAGTTGATGCAATTTTTTTATGGTGGAGTGTGATGGCTATAGAGCTATGATTGTCGGTGTTGACAATGTTATTATTTTCGATCAATGTGGAGATTGTTGTGTTTGATTGAAAATAATGTGTATAAAAAGTCCCTCATCGCTTGATGTAAGAAGTATAGGTGAGCCTTTGTGCTATAAATAGATACTTAAGTTAAGAGTTTTAAGTGCATCAAATCAATATACATTGTATGACTTTTAAATTCCTTCTTATACTTTAGAGTTGTTCTCTTGTAAGAGTGTGAAGAGTGAAGTCATTAAGAGTGCATGAGAATGCTTGGTGTCGGATAAAAATATTGTAATATAATATTTTTCATAATATTTTTTTTATTATCGTTTAGCAACGGACGTAATTTTTTTTCCTTTTTTTGAGGTTTCCACGTTAATTCTTTTGTATTGTGATTATATTATTGTTCTTTTCTACTTCTCTATTTTAATTCTTCACGAGGATATGGTTATAATGCCCAACACATTTTTCATCTTATAAATGGTATGGCGACTCTAACCATTTACATGTATACAATGAATACATATTCTAATCTTTCATGTCTTAATTTTTTAAATAGTTTAAAAAATTAATGAAAAACAAAGTGTTGCACATATACTATTTGAAAGTTGTCCTTAAAGATAGACTCCAACAAAATTGTTCTTAAAGTACAAAAATGCATAATAAATGAGTAAAATTAAAAACGTGTTTAGTCGCTTTATAATTAGAAATAAGGTAAAATTTTTATATAGTTAAATTCATGTAAAATTAATAATTAAAAATTATCATATTTCATTTTGTAAATTATTTTATAATTTTTATTAATAATTTTATACGAAGACGTACAATTGCACGAGTCTCTATCAAAATGTTTCAAATCTTGTTATTTGGCTCAGTAGTGTACAAGAAACTTGACGATGATATTTATGCTTACTAAGCAACTGTCCAAGATGAGATTATTACATGCATCTTCCTATTCGATTTTCCATCTATAAGGGGAGCTCATACGGTATAGATGTAAATGGTATATATGTAGATTTTATTCGAGAGATATCATAGTTCACATTTATATTGTAAGGGAATTTTTCATATCTGTATCAATTTACAAATAATCATGAAGTTATATAGTTGGTCAATTGCATTGTTAGGGAAGTGGTTAAGTTTTAGTTTCATCTTAGGCACATTTCCTGTCCCAATATGCCATTTTTAATGGCATTATTTAGTTCAAGTAGTGTCTTTTTAAGAAGAAAAATATTATTTTAATCAACCATGCAGTACTAAGTAAATGCGGTTACTATGGTTACACATCGTTGTGAAGAGGACAAAATGACTTCCTCCCACGACACAAATATCTTCGCAGAAATTAAATGACAGTGGTTTTCAATTTTATCATTTTTCAAACTTCAAAGAACATATATGGAACAATTTTCATTGGATTTAGGCTTGGGAAGCAGCTAAAGTTTCCCTAGTTAAATTCCAGAAAACTTATTGTATATTTTGCATTTGGACTTTTAGAATGTTTGGGCTTTTAGAATGATCATTGCAATGAAGTGTTGATGACTTGAAGAAGACTCTGTAAAAGTAGACTATCCCAAATTTAAGGATTAACGATATGATGAAGCAAGTACAAGTATTAAATCCGAGCCTGCAAAATTAAATTAAAAAATTCAGAAAGTTATGAATAATATTTAAATAAACATTAAATTTAGATTAAGAATAAGAGTCTTGTAATGTTAGATAAAAAAATTTGAACATCTAAGTCACTAAATAAATTTAATACTAATAAAAAATTTAACACTATAATAAATTAAAATAAAATATATAGGCCAACACTCTGATGAGGAAAGGAATCTGGCTCCTCATGTGAGGAACGTTGCTGGCGCCGTTGGATCAAAAATGCATGTCGCTGTACATAAAGAGAAATAGAGGTTGACTGCTATTACGGACCGGCCCAATAAGGCCCAATCCACTAGTCAATAACCAATTTACTTGGCTCATAGGAACAAAGATCAGACTAAAAAGAAAAGATTCGATAGGATCATGAAGAGATTCTATCCGAATCTTAACCACCCGCAACTATATAAACTAGGGGAAACACTCCCTCAAGGTACGCATTCTCTAAACCCTAACCTCCCATATTAGCCCTAGAATCTCATAATCCTAATTTTGGGATTCTAGTGCTATTCACTCATCATATCAACCACCTTCTTCGGATTCAGCCTTCGAACTCTTCCGAGTGCTTCCCTCGGAAGGAACATTCTCTCTCACTCATTCTCACTATTTATTCTCTCTCACGACTAAGGTCCATTGGATCATTGTTTGGTACATCTGTGCTTAACATTGGCGCCGTCTGTGGGGACTAGACTTTAGAATCGAATTGAGGGACGAAAGCTAAACCTCTGAGGCAAAGATGGTGGATATTCAGCACGACAACGAAGGCGGTGATGAGAATCGCATATCTCTGTTCACTCCGGAGGAGGGAATGATCCCTCAAAACCAGAGCGTCCAACAGATGGAAGCTACCCTGAGAGAACTCCTCGAGAGACAAACTCGGGAAGTAGAGATCGCCACTGAGGCGATGAAAAGGGCGGAAGCCATGGCCGCCAGACAACAAGCCTTGTTGGAAAAAGCTGAAAAGCGCGATCAAGAGCTCAAGCAGAAACTTCAGAATAGGCTCTCATTCAATGACGACGACGAAGGGGTGGGTGACTCACGCTCCCGTACATGGAAGCCGTCGACAGTGGTCGGAAATCCACCAGTGAAGGAAAACAGCAAACATCCCTTCTCACTCGCAATCCTCTCGGAAGAGCTCCCCAAAAAGTTCAAGTACCCGATGGACATGGAACCATACGATAGAAGCAGTGATCCGAAGCATCATCTAGATGCCTTCGACAATAGGATGGTGCTCCTTAACGCCTCGGATGCTACAAAGTGCAAAGCTTTTTCCGTGACCTTAAAGAAGGACGCGCTGACATGGTTTAACTCTTTAGCACCCGGAAGCATTAAAAGCATCTTCGACCTATCTAGGGGTTTTTTGAAAAACTTCACCACTCGGAGAAAGCTCCCAAAAACCTGCCTGAACCTATATTCGATCATGCAGAAGCCGGAAGAGTCCCTGCGAGACTATCTGGACCGCTTCAATTCTGAGTGGACTCAGATTGAGGGACTGGAATGTCAAGCAACCCTCATGGCATTGGTTAAAGGCCTCAGGGAGGATACCCCATTCCTCAAAAGCCTTATCAAAAGGCCACCCAAAATAATGGAGGAGATTCAGGACAGATCTCACGAGTACTTGCAACAAGAAAAGGGACAAATGGCAGTGAAAACTAACCGTGACAAGAAGGAAACTAACCGGAAAGATCCGCCGCGAGAAGACCGCAGTAGACGGAAACATCGCTCCGACAGATCCTACTACAATCCACCGAATGTCTCACTGACAACCTTCCTTCATGAAGTATAAGAAGAGGAAAGAATCCCTGCACCACGGGCGATCAAGAACAGTCACAGAGGAGACCGGAATGCCTACTGCAAGTATCATAAGCAAAACGGTCATGACACGGAAGATTGTCGTGACCTCCTCGAATTTGTCGAGAAAGGTTTGAAGAAGGGAAAGTTCTGTGAATTCACCGGAAGAAGATCGAAGAGATGATAGAAGGACAAGGCAAAGGGTAGACAGCCCGGAGAAGTCCACCGAAAGAAAAGATGAGCCCAAAGACAGCGTGACTAGAAGGGAGATCAAAATGATTTCGGGAGGGCTTCCGGATGAAGGAAACCCACCATCCCGGAAAGCGGCCAAAAGGAGCAAGCACTCGTGCCTCGCCGTGGAAGTCATGCCTAGGACACTGCATGATAAACCACCTCCAGAAATCACATTCTCTTCAGAAGAGATCGGAAGAACAACCGACACTCTGAATCCTCCCTTAGTGATTTCCATGGATCTCATTGACGCAACAATCTGACGAGTCTTCATAGACCAAGGAAACTCTGCAGACATCCTCTTCCAACGCTGCTTTGATGCACTCGGACTCACTGATAAAGACTTAGAAGTCATTCCGACGAGTTAGTCGGCTTCTCTGGTGAAAGGGTAACCTCGGATGGCTTTGTGACATTATGGGCCACTATTAGGGACCCACCAAACAGGCAAAGCACAAAAGCAAGATGGCTAGTCGTCAACCACAACTCCGCCTACAATGCGATTGTGGGAAGACCGACCCTAACCGGATAGGAGTAGTCGTAGCAACCTCCATCTTGACAATGAAGTTCATAACAGACGGAGGAAAAGTAGGTGTACTTCGTGGAGACAAACAAGAAGCGGAGAAGTGCCATAACGCCACCTTACACATCTCCAAAGAGCAACTTCCGAGGTTAGAGAAACCGGATGGAGCCAAAGGATGCCTCTTAGTAGATCTTGAACCACCATAAAAGAAAGTCCATGAGAGACCAAAGCCGGAAGGCGATCTCCAACAAGTCCAAGTATGACAACATTCCGAGCAGGTGACCATGATTGCAAAAAATTTGCCAGAAGAACTAAAGGAGAAGTTAACTCAGTTTTTGAAGCAGAATTCCGATCTCTTTGCATAGACGACAGCTGACATGCCTGGAATAGACCCGAACTTTTCCAGCCAGAAGCTGTCCATCATACACGGAAGCAAGCCGGTAGCACAAAAGCTGCGGCGAATGAGCCCGAAAAAGGTGGCGGAAACAAAGAAGCAGGTTCAAAGCCTTCTTGAAGCAAGATTTATCCAAGAGATTAAGTACCCCACATGGCTCAGCAACGTGGTAATGGTACCCAAAAGCAATGGAAAGTGGCGAATGCGTGTCAACTACACCAGCCTGAATAAGGCATGCCCTAAAGACCCATACCCACTCCCAATCATTGATGGATTGGTAGACAAAGCTTCTGGATACAAATTCCTCTCGTTCATGGATGCTTACTCCGGATACAATCAGATCCCAATGTATCCCGGAGACGCTAAAAAGACATCATTTATCACTCCCATCGGCAGCTTCTAATACAAAGTAATGTCGTTCGGATTGAAGAATGCATGATCTACATACCAAAGGCTCATGACAGAGTTTTCAAGGAACTACTCGGGGGCATCCTCGAAGTATATGTGGATGACATGCTAGTCAAGGCAAAGGCAGAAGAATAGTTAATCCCCAATCTGGAGAAGGTCTTCGGCAAATTACGGGAGCACCAAATGCGCTTGAATCCAGCAAAGTGCGCCTTTGCAGTTGAAGCCGGAAAATTCCTCAGTTTTATGCTAACCAACAGAGGAATTGAGGCTAACCCGGAAAATTTCCAAGTCATTACCTCCATGAAGCAGCCGGAGTCTTTGAAAGAAGTACAGATGTTGACTGGCAGGCTGGCAGCCCTATCCAGGTTCTTAGCAGCCTCAGCCATGAAAGCAGCTCCCCTAATCAAATTGATGAAGAAATGGGTAGAGTTTAAGTGGACGGGGGAGTGCGAAGAAGCTTTCAAAAGCTTCAAAGAGTACCTATCCGCGCCCCCAATCCTAGTCAAGCCGGAACCAGGAGAGCCTTTAATAGTTTACTTAGCCGCAACTGAAGAAGCAGTGGCCGGAGCCTTAATCCAGGAGAAGGATAAAATGCAACAACCTGTGTACTTCGTAAGCAAAACCCTGCAAGGGGCAGAGCTGAAATACCAAAGGTTGGAAAAGCTAGCACTAGCACTGATCACAACTTCCAGGAGATTGAGACAGTATTTTCAAGGTCATCCCATTATTGTCAAAACGGATCAGCCGTTAAGACAAGTGTTGCAGAAGCCGGATCTGGCCGGAAGAATGCTAAGCTGGTCACTGGAGCTGTTAGAATACCACATCAGCTATGAAGGGAGAACGGCAATAAAAGGGCAAGTGATGGCTGACTTCATTGCGGAACTCACTCCCAATGCCCCAAACCCCGAATCTTTGGCATAGATCCTCCACGTAGATGGATCCTCAAATAACAAAGGAAGCGGAGGGGGCGTGCTCCTCGAAGGACCAAACGGAGTCACCATAGAAATGGCAGTAAAATTCCAATTTCAGGCAAGTAACAACCAGGCGGAATACGAAGCGCTGATAGCAGGCTTAAAGCTGGCGAAAGAGGTCGGAGTCTTGGAGTTGGAAATAAGGTCCAACTCTCAAATCGTCACCTCCCAGGTGAATGGAAGCTATCAGGCTAAGGATCCCCAAATGGTCAAGTACCTGGAGAAAGTTAAAGAGCTTCAGAACTCTTTTAAGCAAGTGCAAGTGAAGCACATCCCTCGGAAAGAAAATGACCGAGCGGACACCCTGTCAAAGTTGGCAAGTACCAAACCAAGCGGAAGCAACCGCACACTGATCCAAGAGATCAAGGAGAAGCCCTCCATTGATGAACCCCAAGAAGTACTCGTAGTATTGATTGAGAGCAGCTAGAGAAAACCCATCATCGATTTCCTTGAAAAAGGGATCCTCCCAAAAGAAAAATGGGAGGCAAACATCATGAAAAGGGATGCAGCGAATTATGTAATGGTGGCCGGCGAGTTGTACCGAAGGGCAGCGGCTATGCCCCTGCTCAAGTGCGTCGGAAAAGAACGAGTCCCCACCATCATAGCAGAAGTACATGAAGGAGCCTACGATCAACACCAAGGAGTGAAAACCATCACTCGGAGAATCCTCCTGGCCGGTGTGTGGTGACCTCACATGAAGATTAATGTCATGCAATACATCAAAAAGTGTCAAAGGTGCCAAGAGCACGCCAAGGTGCAGCAAATCCCAGCCACCAAGCTGTCATCCATTGTCTCACCTTGGCCATTTCACAAATGGGGAATAGACCTCCTCGGCCTTTTCCAAAAGGACCCGGACAAGTCAAGTACCTAATTGTAGCCATTGACTACTTCACCAAGTGGGTGGAAGTAGAACCACTTGCATCAATCACAGCAGCCCAATGCCGGAAGTTCGTGTGGAACAACATAATTACTAGGTTCGTAGTACCA
Organism: Stylosanthes scabra; assembly: GCA_036250425.1. Classification (NCBI taxonomy): domain Eukaryota; kingdom Viridiplantae; phylum Streptophyta; class Magnoliopsida; order Fabales; family Fabaceae; genus Stylosanthes; species Stylosanthes scabra. Next base: position 30,497 of record JASCZI010090693.1, read on the forward strand.
AGAGTTATCACTTTTGACAATGGAACCCAATTTGCTGCCAAGAAATTCAAAGAGTTCTTAGAAGGTTTCCACATTCATCAGCAATTCTCCTCGGTAGAGCACCCCCAAGCCAATGGACAAGTCGAGACCATGAACAAAATAATCCTAAACGGATTAAAGAAGAGGCTTGACGACAAGAAAGGTTGCTGGGCGGAAGAGCTCGGAAGTGTCCTCTGGTCATTGACACGCCCGCTCGGGTGGTGATGCTTTCGTCGTTGTAGTTGGAAGCACCGCTCCCCTCACGGGCTGCGTCGGAACGTTTTAAAAAGAGGTGTCACATGGTGCAACCAAAATACCGAGTATGGGACTCGGGTCGTTCTGATCAAGAAGCGAAAGGGAAAGTTTATTTTTGATTGAGGTTGGTTGCAGTTGAGTTTGTTTGAAAGCAGTTCGCAGTTTGAAAGCAGTTGACAGCAATTGAGAGCAGTTAAAAGCACTTAAAAGCGGTAAATGTACTGATAATTAAAGAGAGTATCCCGACCGTGAGTTGAAATACTGTGCATCACTATCATTGCTGCTATGTCCCGGATCGATTATACACCCCCTAGGAGGAACCTCTGCACATCCTTGACCAACTAGCTGTGTGGCAACGAACCCACAATACCGAGTCCAACTCACATAGGTACAGGTGTTGCTCGAAGTTCGTGATTCAACCCCTGGCTCCCAAGAGTACCCGCTGTCACCGGTACAATCCTGCTGTCACTAGGACCTCTTGCGTATATCTAAGCGAAATATGGAGCCTCTTATCTATGCCCAGGACTGACAAACTCTATAGGGTCCCCGCTGTTACCGGGTCAAACTTGCTGTCACCAGGTCCCCAAGCACTTGTGCCTATTATCACCGTGGCGAACCACGTATGGTAAGGAACTGCCACTATGCTAGCAGGGGTGTCTTACGGATAGCATTACGGGCTTGATCCGTTCCTTCCCCTTTGATTCATTTGGGGCTCGCAGGTCTGGTCATTTGCACATCTCACCTCACAGCCGAGACACTATAGGACTCTACTCACTAATTGTGGAAATCATAAAAGCAGAAAAATAAATTGACAGCGTAACAGTATGTAAAAATTGCAGTTTGCAGGAAATTAAACGGACATAATAACGGTAAAGTAAATTGATTGAAATTGAAGTTCGACAAACTAACAATAAAATAAACAAACATGTAATAAAAATAAAAAGTCTGGCTAGTGAATGGACAATAAAACCTAAAATGGAACCCTAAAAACTAAGCTAAATGTGGAAGCGGGCTCTCTTGAAATGGTGAAAGGCTCCTCTATTTATAGATGCTGGAATTGTCTTATGCGTACGCATGGAGGCTTCATATACATACGCATAGGTGCCAAGATTAGCAATTGGGCGTGCCGCCCACGCTTAGATGCGTCCGCATGGCTCCATGTAATGCGTACGCATAGGCTCCAGCAATAGCCTTCTAGGTTTGTTGTGATCTTTTCGCTCATGTCGCTCTCTCCGGCTACTTCCGCTCCGAACTCCTCCTGTTATATCCTGAAACAATTAAGCGCACACATCAAGGCATCGTGCGAAACGAGAAACAGTTCAAAACATAGTAAATATTGGCCGAAATAGCAGATATTACAAATACAGCCCTAAGGAACTACTAAGTGCAATTTGACCTATTTTGCTAGTGTTTAAGCGATGAAAAGGTGACAATTAATCAATTAAAGCAATAAAATAATCCATCGGAACGGGTTTCATCACCTCCCCACACATAAATCTTGGCATATCCTCATGTCCAATTAAATCAAAAATAGAGGAGTGAATACCAATGCTATGAAGGAATAATTATGCATACATAGAAGGAAATAAAAAACTGTGCAAGAGTGGGCGGAGAGTACTGC
>JASCZI010090693.1:35587-55268 GCA_036250425.1 Stylosanthes scabra
GCTGCCAGTTTTTCTTATCAGCTTCCTCTTCCTCGCGCTTCTTCCTTTTCTTTGCTATCCTCTTTTTCTTTTTCCTCTTCTTATCGGTTTTCAGCTGGTGAAGGCCTTTCTTTTCAGGTTCCGGGGAATCGTCGAAATGGAAGATTTCTATTGTGTTTCCTACCTCGAAGGTAAAGATCTCCTCATGATAGCTCAGCTTGAATCCTCCTGATTTCAAGAAAGGTCTTCCTAAGAGCACTTGTGGTGTACCTCCATTGTCCTTCTTTCCTGGTTTAATTACATGGAAGTCCGTCGGGATTATCAGTCTCCCTATCCTGACTTTTACGTCTTCTGCGATCCCCACCACTGACACGACGCTGGCGTCTGCGTTGGTAAAGATCTCTTTAGTTTTCTTGAGTGGTCCAAGTCCCAGGAACTTGTAGATCTCATATGGAATCACACTACTACAAGCTCCAGGATCACACAAGCATTCACGCACTATCGCGTGCTTAATCTTACAAGTTACCAGGCATGGGCCAGGATCTTCACATTTAGCAGGTATCTCTTCTTTAACTCTTTTGTTGTTAAAAAGGGTCGCAATGAATAAGGGCTTATCATGCTGATCATCGGTTTCAACTTCTTCGATTTCGTTTTCTACGTCACTCTCCTCTTATGATTGGCTATCGCCACTTTCTTTTTCTCTTTCTTGAGCTTCGTACAGTTCGACCAGTAAATCGTACAACCAATCTTCATTTTCCTCTTCGTCTTCAGACTCTTCACAATTATCTTCATCAGAATCTTCTTCATCTTCTTCCTCTCTTCCGACCCCATCTTCTCCAGACTTGTCACTGTATTCCCCTTCGGATTCAACCTCGCTTTCTTCATCATTTGAGTCTGCGAGTTGTGCTATGAGGTCGTACCAAAGGTTGTAACTTCTCTTTTCCCCATTATTTACGTTTCTTCCTTTCTTCTTTTTCTCATGTTGTAGCCCATTTATACCGCTTTTCTGAGAAGGTTGTGCTGGGAGTGTATTTGCGCCTGGTGGAGGAACTTGAGGTGGTGTACTGGTGGTATCCTGCATCATTTCGTATAACTTGGATATCTGCTCTGCTATTCTTCTTTGTATTTCCTTAATTTCTTGGTTTTCCTTCTAGTAGATGCGCATGGCTTCTTCAATGCTAAGTGGAGGATTATTGGATGGATAAGGTTGTTGACGATTGTGTGGTGGTTGATATCGGACATTCTGGTTATTCTGAGGTTGACTGTAAGTATAGGGTTGTCGTTGTTGGCCTTGCTGTTGCGGAGGTGGATTTCCACGAATGGGCTGATTATCTCGCCAGCCTTGGTTACGGTACTGCCTGTTATATGGAGGTTTTGCAGTAGGTTCAAAAAAATCTTGTGTGGCAGCCACCATATTATCATCCTGAAGCTGTGGGCATTCATCCGTGTAATGTGAGTCACACGAACAAATCCCACAGTATCTGGTGGGTTTTACGTATGAATTATTGGAGTTCTGCTTCATGGTAGCTATATATGCCTGTTGACCATCTTTTATCTCCTTCACCATGGCTGCCACTTCCGCTATAGTTTTAGTCAGCATAGTTGATTCAGATGGTGCAACCTCGTGTGCTCCCTTACTCTTTGCTCTTGTGCTGAAGTGCTGATTGGCATCAGCCACTGTTTCAATCATTTCCCATGCCCTTCTGGCGTCTTGTTTATTAGAGCTCCCCCACTGGAGGCGTTAATAATTGCCTTATCAGTGGGTGTCAATCCTTTACAGAAGTAGTTGATGAGCAGGAAATCGGATATCGAATGATGGGGGCACGAAGCGAGCAACTTGTTGAACCGCTCGTAATAATCGTGCAGAGTTTCCCCGTGGAGTTGTGCAATCCTAGAGATTTCCTTTCTGATAGCATTCGTCTTGGAAGGCGGAAAGTATTTCTCCAAGAACCTCTTCTTGAAGGTTAACCAATCAGAAGTTACATCAGCAGGCAGTGTATGGTACCAGTCCTTCGCCCTATCGTCCAAAAAGAAAGGCAGAGCGAAGGCTTTCACTGCATCGTCATCACCACCGGTCCTTCTAGTGGTGGCACAGATAACCTCAAAGTCCTTAATGTGCTTGATGGGGTCTTCACCCGGTCTGCCACAGAATTTCGGCAGAAGATTTATCAATCCGGACTTGAGGTCAAAGTTTGCATTAAGTTCAGGAAATCGGTTGGGCTGGTTGTCGAAGGCTGTGCTTGCACCATCCAACTGTTTGAGAGTTAGCTGTTCCGCCATGGTAGAAGTACCTGAAACGGAAGAACTAGATTGTGTATCAGAATCGGAACTAGAATCAGAAGAATAAATAAGGATTGTTATTCAATGCCAGTCTCGCAAGTTCAACTCGACGCCTGGCTTGCCTTGTTCGGCGTAAAGTTCGTTCAATTTCAGGATCAAACAATAGCGAACCAGGATGCGAATGTGACCTTAGCATACAAATAACAATTCAAAAAGAAAAATAAAAACAGTATGTACAGTATTCACAGACAATAAAAAACAAACAAATATTCCGCTTCCCCGGCAACGGCGCCAAAAACGTGACACGCCCGCTCTGGTGGTGATGCTTTCATCGTTGTAGTAGAAAGCACCACTCCCCTCACGGGTTGCGTTGGAACGTTTTAAAAAGAGGTGTTGCAGGGTGCAACCAAAATACCGAGTATCGGACTCGGGTCGTTCTGCTCAGGAAGCGAAAGAGAACGTTTATTTTTGATTGGGGTTGGTTGTAGTTGAGTTTGTTTGAAAGCAGTTCGCAGTTTGAAAGCAGTTGAAAGCAGTTAAAAGCGGTAAATGTACTGATAATTAAAGAGAGTATCCCGGCCGTGAGTTGAAATACTGTGCATCGCTATTATTGCTGCTATGTCCCGGATCGATTATACACCCCCTAGGAGGAACCTCTTCACATCCTTGACCAACTAGCTGTGTGGCAACGAACCCACAATACCGAGTCCAACTCACATAGGTGCAGGTGTTGCTCGAAGTTCGTGATTCAGCCTCCGGCTCCCAAGAGTACCCGCTGTCACCGGTACAATCCTGCTGTCACCAGGACCGCTTGCGCATATCTAAGCGAAATATGGAGCCTCTGATCTATGCCCAGGACTAACAAACTCTATAGGGTCCCCGCTGTCACCGGGTCAAACTTGCTGTCACCAGGTCCCCAAGCACTTGTGCCTGTTGTCACCGGGGCGAACCACGTACGGTAAGGAACTGCCACTATGCTAGCAAGGGTGTCTTACGAATAGCATTACGGGCTTGACCCGTTCCTTCCTCTCTGATCCATTTGGGACTCGTAGCTCTGGTCATTTGCACATCTCCCCTCATAGCCGAGACACCATAGGACTCTACTCACTAATTGCGGAAATCACAAAAGCAGGAAAATAAATTGGCAGCATAACAGTATGTAAAAATCGCGGTTTGCAGGAAATTAAACGGACAGAATAACGGTAAAGTAAATTGATTGAAATTGAAGTTCGATAGAGTAACGGTAAAATAAACAAACACGTAATAAAAATAAAAAGTCTGGCTAGTGAATGGACAATAAAACCTAAAATGGAACCTTAAAAACTAAGCTAAATGTGGAAGTGGGCTTTCTTGAAATGGTGAAAGGCTCCTTTATTTATAGATGCTGGAATTGTCCTATGCGTACGAATGGAGGCTTCATATGCGTACACATAGGTCCCGATATTAGCAATTGGGCGTGCCGCCCACGCTTGGATGCGTACGCATGGCTCCTTGTGATGCGTACGCATAGGCTCCAGCAATGGCCTTCTAAGTTTGTTGTGATCTTTTCGTTCCTTTCTCTCTCTCCGGTCACTTCCGCTCCGAACTCCGCCTATTATATCCTGAAACACTTAAGCGCACACATCAAGGCATCGTGCGAAACGGGAAACAGTTTAAAACATAGTAAATATTGGCCGAAATAGCAGATATTACAATTACAACCCTAAGGAACTACTAAGTGCAATTTGACCTATTTTGCTAGTGTTTAAGAGATGAAAAGGTGACAATTAATCATTTAAAGCAGTAAAATAATCCGTCGGAACGGGTTTCATCAGTCATACAGAACAACGGAGCAATCGTCGACGAGATTAACCCCTTTCCGACTTACCTATGGCATAGAGGCCATGGTCCCTTTAGAGCTAGCTGAAGAAACCAGCCGGGTCTCTGGCAACGACTCAGAGGAAAACAAAAGAAGTAGGGAAGACGACGTAGATTTAATCTACGAAGTCTGAGAAGAAGCAAGAATGGTACCATATGTAAACAAAACGTAGCGGCATATACTCTTTTTCCTCCCATCTTTATTTTTTTCCCCAAGAGGGTTTTTCAGATGACGAGGTTTTAATGAGGCATGTACGCGTTCCGGCCACCTTGGCCGTTATTAATAAAGAAGTATTTTTACCTTTAGATTTATATCCTTTCGATATTTAAGCATTGTTCATTATGCATCCTTTTTAGTCTAAAAAAGAGAACAAAGAACCTAGGAGCCAGAATTAAGGCTTTAAAATTAACCCAAAGGGCAACCTATAAAGTGGTCGGAACAGCCACAACGGCACCACACCGGACTGATCACCCGGATGATGAGTTGCAAATAACACAAGTTATGCAAACCGATAGTCTAAAAACAGTTAAAGACATCGTGACAAGCAAACTTAACAAAAGCACAATTCATAAAGTACACCAAACACAAGCAAGCATCACTAAATGCCAAGGCACCAAAAACGCAAGAAAACCGCTAAACACAGAGTCAGCTAAAGATAAAGAGAAGTGAGCACAATGAGGCAAAACATTTTTTAAGGCCACAAACTTCAAAAGTGGCTAAAAGAAGCCAATATTCACAAAGAGTAAAGGCCACAGAAAGTGACCAAATATCCACAAAAAGCACCCAATAGGTGCCACTAACCAAACCAATCAAAAGAAAAATATTCAAAAATTTACAAAATTCTTAGGTGGGGCATTCCCCACTAACTCCTGCCACATCTCCAGCCGCCGGCTGCGAAGCCTGAGTGGTATCTTCTGGACGCTGCTCCAGCATGACCACCTCAGCTTGAGGGAGCTCCTCCTCCACATCCGACTCTTGCGGAACATAGATCCTCCTACCCTTCAGATCCCATCGGGACTTCAGAGTTATAGTAGAAAAATCTACGCCAGGACAGAGATGGGAGACTTGGTCTAAGCATATGTCCAAAGTCTTGTGACACATCTCTATGACCTCGGTACCAAGCTTCTGCCACTCAGCGCGCCAATATTCAGACGCCTCAGTGGCCTTGCTCAGATCTGCCTGACAAGTCTTCAGCGAAGCAGCAAGAGACCCCGCCTGCTTTTTCGCAGCCGCCGACTGCTTTTCTCCCCTTCCAAAGACAGTTGAGAGGACTCCAACTGGGTCTTTAGCACCCTGTTATCCTCCTCCAGTTGAGTAATCCGATCGAGAGCAAATTGGTACTCACCTGTCTTCTCAGAGAGCTGATCCTTAAGATTGTCAGCCTTCTCTTTAAAGGGCAGAAAGCTAAAGCCAAATCCCTCTCCCCCTTCAAGATCTCAATCTGATCAAGGGCGGCTGAGAGCTCTTTCTCAGCTTTAACCTTGGCGGCCAAAGAAGTCTCCATACCCACCTGCTCCAACAAAATAGGGTAAAAAGGTGGACGACGTAAATATAACACAAACATAAAGACATCAAGCATAATCAAACTACCTGGAGACAGGCAAGAGACTTGGCAGTGAAGTGATACGACTCGCTAAGGAGTTGCTCCGGAGGCATTTTAACCAGAGCCTCTCTCAGCGAAGCAGAGGTCAGACCCGCATCTAAGGCTTTCAGAAAATTGAAGTTCTCTGGAAAAGCCACCTTGAAGGGATCCACCTCATTCTTCCAAGCGGAGTCATCCCCAAGCACCCGATCGAAGGCATCATCCTCCTTGGCTTTCTTCTTCTTCTGCCTTTTTCGCTGCAAGTCCGCGGCAGGATTCTCCTTCAGCCCCTCCTCACCGTCAAGATTGACTACCTTGGCACGCTCGCGCTTAGAAGACTGCTTCTTAGCTTGATGCGTCTCAGGAGCAGTCGGAACAGGGGGCACTTGAGATGATGACTCCGCAGGAGTAGGAGCAGCAGCAGAAGCCGAAGCAGCAGCAGCTGCAGCAACGGCAGTGGCAGCAGGACGACCGGTCGGAAGGACAGCATGGGGACCCATCCTAGACGGATCCGCCATCATACCCAACAGATTGTCAAGTTTTGTCTTCTTCATCTTGGCGTCTAGCAAGTCGTTTGCAAGAACAAGGCAAGTAAAGAATTAGCAACAACTAAAGTAGCAAAAAAAAACAAAAAAAAAACAACAACTTTTACCAAGAAACTTTCCAACTTCAGCGTCGGAACTGTCCAAAATCCAACGACAGGTAAACTTGTTCCTTTTCGGCAAACCCCCCGGAAGAGAAACAAGAAACTTAAAGGCAGCCATCTCCAATTGCTCCAAATTATACACGGTGAAATCCTTCACTTCAGGGTTCCAATAAACCCAAGAGAACGGTTTGTCCTCGTGATCGAGCCAGAAAGCATGCCTACCCGGAGCAAGCAGAACCTTAAAGTAATGCCATTTGAATTCTTGGTTCGAATCCTCATAAGAATCAAATAGCTTACGGCCTTGACGAGCTCGGAAAGAAATGTATCTGAAACCGGTCGAAGGAATGAGGACGTCGTAAATATAAAAGAAAAGTCTGATGGTGGGACGGAAGCCGTAGTGCAAGCACACTTTCTCAAAGGCGAGAATGAAACCCCACCCATTTAGATGAAGTTGACTGACGGCAACGCGACAGCAAGTTATCACGTCCCTCTGAAAGTCTGAGAAGGGGAGCCGCACCCTCAGATGAGTAAAAAACTTCTGGTACACCCACAAAAAGTGAGGGCCCCCCTCACCCGCTCAGAAGGGCACGCGATCGGACGGCCCAGCATCCTCCATCAACGAAAAATTACGACGGAACTCAGGCAGTGAGTCGCTCTCAACCACCGATGGTTGAGTAAGCACAGCCTCTTCAACCCAACCATAGGGGCGGGTCTCAGCCGCATTCAGAGGGCGAGGAACCTTCAAATCCCGGCAAGACCTCTTCTTCCCCATTTCTGACTTTTTAATAAATAAACGAAGCTTACAATGAAATGCAGGGAGCGAGGTTTAAGAAAAATGGAAAAAACGCGAAATGGAGAAGAAGAAGAGATGAATGATAGAAAATAAAAAGGGCGTTCTTGAAGAACGACGAAGAGAACAAAAACCCAACAAACACACACAGATGCAAGCAGAAAAATAAAAATGCAAAAGGTAAACAGTACCTATGAAAAGAGCCGCCACTACAAGAAACACGGAGGATACTGGCGGAATTAAAGGGGGATGTTACTGGCGGAATTAGGGAGGGAATTACCGGCAGAATTTGGCAGTCTAAAAGTGGCAGGGAAACTTACCGGCGGATTTTAAAAGCCCCCGGTAATTCCGCGTGTAACGATGGCATTCAAAAAAAAAAATTTTCCCCCCAAGTTACCGGCGGATTTTGAGGTGGATTGTTCCGCCGGTAACAAAAAATTTAAACGCACCATGCTGTTAATGAAATTCAAATTACTGGCGGATGTTATCCTCCAGAAAATCCGCCGGTAAGGCTATCACTTAAATCTTGCACAGCTCGTTGGTTCCCTTACACTTTGCAACCCTAATTTGACCTAACTCCCAAATCTCTCTCCCACAGCCCCGCCCGCCGTCCATCTCTCCGCCACCATCTCCGCCTCCGAACATCCCAAACGAAGGCGTCGTGGTCTCCATTGTCGGCAGCCGTTCCACTCTCGAAGCCTTCCATCTCCGTCTCTTGCACTGCACCACGCTCTCCGTCGCTCCTCCGTCTTCCATCACCGGCGCAGCCAGAAGCGGCCCACAAACAGCAGCAGAACCTCGCAGCCGCAGAGGCAGCAACCCGGCGCAGCACCACCACCGCCGTAGAACCCAACAGCGCCGGCGCAACACGACCTCGAAGCACTCGGGTCTCTACTTCTCTTACTCTTTCTCTTGCTTCTACTTTCTTCCCTGTTATTGTTTTGTGTTCTTTTTTTTGTTTATATGTTATGTTCTCCACTTCTGTTATAATTTTCTCGTTTTGACTTGTTCTTCATGTATAACATGGTTTGAAGGTTGGCTCTGATTTTCTACAATGAGTTTTTTTTCAAAATAAAAGAGATGTATTGTTCGTGCTTATTATCATTCAGTAATCTGCTTTTTCCAGCTTGCTTATTAAATGAACCATCACCTTTTTTTTGTTTTGTTTTGTTTTGTTAAATTGCTCCCTGTTTATGGCTGATTGTGTTTCCAATGCTCCATTTTAATTGAGAAAATGAGATATGCTGGGATTGGGGTTCCTGTAACCATGTACTTGAAAACAGGAGCTTGTGGCTTTCATTGAGAAAATGAGATTATGAATGTCTCAATGAGCTATTTCTAAGATGCTCCAACTGTTTGTGGCTTTGTTTATTTTAGTGTGTTCACATAAGAAAGGAGACATGAGGCTCAGATAAGAGAAGAATCCAGGAAGTATGGAAGAAGAGCACCTGATGTAAGAGAGGAACTGAAGTAAATTATCCCATAACTTTAATTTCTCTGTGTTCCAAATTTTAAGGTAATTGATGATTAATTTACTTTTGTGTTGAATGACAGATTTTCATCAACTTCTACAGATTTCTTCATTGGAGGTAACTAATACTACTACCACAATTACATTTGCTAAATTGGTAGATTGGAAAATAATGGAGAAGAGATTTATTTATTTATATTGCATAAGCCATATATATATATATATATATATATATATATATATCTGAGATATGCTAATAATAATACCCCATTCAGGTGCTAAATTAGAGTAATTAATTAAAAAGTGATGAGAAATAACTTACCTACAGAAATGAAGAAAAAGAAATAGGCCAAAGATTCCTTGAACAATATTCACACATGCATCACTTGTCCTTAATTATTGTTGTTCGTTCTTGAATTGAATCTAATATTTTGGAATTTTTAATGCTGCCAGGAGGAGTTTCTGTTTGAGAGGCTTTGGATAGAGTTAAAGGTGAGTTCCTAAGTAGTTTTGTGTTTTGTGAATTGGAATATTTGGGGCAAGAGGATTGGTTTTGATGCCCTTTTTGTTTTTCATTTTCTGAACCCTTGATATACTTAATATCACCAGTTGGCAAATTCTCTATATCATGATATATATCTTGCTTTTTCTTATAGAGAATTTATTAAAAATTGAACTTAATGTTGCTTTTTTTTTTAAATATACAGATACATATATAAGTAGGTTGCGTTAGGTAACTAATAAGGTTGATGAAGAGGATCCAAGTTTCAAGCAAGTAATATATATATATATGTTGTCACATATGATAAAGTTGCTTCTATTTATTTAGTTTTAATTTTTTGTGAACATGATTTGAATGTTGTTGCTGTGTTGTTGTTGCTGTCTACTTATTACTGCTGCAGCGTGTGTATATATATATATATATATATTAAATGGAAATGCTGCCATGCATCACAGTAGTACTATCTTTCATCTTATGGGTAGTTACAAAAATAATTAAATAGCTTATTATTCATTATTCTATAAATCTGGTTGCTTTGATAAGTTGAGATCCAAACTCAAGAAATTGTTACCTAAGCACCCAAGTTGTTGGTAACATAGATCAATTACAACTTAAGAGATAAACTAAATTAGATTACATTAATTAAAAAACTGAACAAATTACGTAATTAATTTGAGCTAATTATGAATTAATTAGTGTTGATGAGTTTTAATTAGTGCTTCCTTATTTGTATAGGTTTAGCAAGTTGTTGGAAAAGTTGCAGACTTAGGTGGTTGAATTACTTGAGGCCAGATCTATAGCACGGGAACTACACCAAAGATGAAGAAGAAATCATAATCAAATTACACCAACAATCGGGAAATAGGTATGTTTTGAATATTTTAAGTCATTTTTGCTTTAAAACTGAATTACTTAGGAAATTGAAGTGCTAAAATCATTAATGAACTGATGCAGTCCTAATTTTTTTGGTTTAAAACTGAATTATTTATGCAATAATCAATTTTTTTGTGGAAATAATCATAATACATATGCTGTTGCTGAGCTTCTATTCTTGCATATTCTGGTTTTCTGAACTATTTTTTTGGTCTTCAGATTTATGTTGTCATCCCTTAGTCTATACCTAGAAGAACATAATCAGTTTTAATTTTCTAAAAATGAAAGCATTTTTGCATTTTGGTTTGACGTAGTTAAACTTATGAAATGTGAATGGCCCATGTTTGAGCTTTACAATATGCAAAAGAAGACTATGAAGTGTGAACAAAAGACTACAACAACAAAAGTAGCAGCATCAAGAAAGATAGTTTTAGAATGCTATCTCTTATTTCTATAATTCTACGTTAATTACATGCTAATGGTATGGTATATTCAGATTTGAATTGAAATTCAATTCTCAATCTATTTTCAGGGATTAGAACTCGCTTTTGGTTAAATCTCTTGAATCCTCTTGCATTTGTTGCTGCTGCTGCTGCAGTGTTGTGACCCGCTGCCCCCTCCCGTCGGTGTTTCTCCTCTTGTCCTTGCTGCTGCTGCTGTAGCGTTGCCGCGCTGGTCATCTCTGTCGGTGAACGCCTGAGGGTTATCTCCGTCTGAAGGTATGGTATATTAATTTTAATTTTTTTTATTAAACATGATTTGAATGTTGTTGTTGTGTTGTTGTTGCTGTGTAGTTTATGCTAACATGTTACTGTTATTATTATCCTAATGTGACATATGTTGATTGTAAGGGAATTCCTTTGGGTTGTTTTCCAAATAAAATTACTCATGCTTGTATAACTATTTTTCTGATTATTTTGTGCCACAACTTATTAAACCTTTGCTGTCTTATTTTGCTAAAACCTTTAAACCCTTTTGTTAATGACATATACGCATAACAAAGAGTCTTGGTTGTAGACATGATAATCTAATAATGTCCAGAAATGATAATCTTATAATACAATGTTAGATTTTTATATGATAAAAAAATTTTTAATTCAATTATTAGTGGAAACTTTGTTGTTGTTGCTGTTAAAGGTTTAACATAATTAAGAAGAATGATTAGAGGGTGCTCCTAATTACGGAGGAAACTCTGCCGAAAATTCTAAAAAAATGTTTGTATGCTTGTGCTGATTGATTTGTAGGTAGTGTATGACGCAATGATTCCTAGGGGTCGCTTGTGGATGTATGATAGAGATAACCACCAAAGGGGTGGTATAAAACCTGAGTTTTTCCATGGAGTTGACAATTTCGTTATGACTGTGTTTAACATAGAGCCATATAAGTCTGAAGGGGTTAGTAGGTGTCCTGCTTAAAGTGTCAACTTAGAAAGTATTTTGGTCCTTCTGACATAACTCTCCACTTGTACCGTAATGGATTCATGGCTAGTTATTGGGTTTGGACTGAACATGGCGAAATCGACGAGACGGGTGTAAAACGTAACCAACCAACTAGGAATAGGGCCCAACGCGAAGAAAGAGATTCGAATGCAGATATAAACCGTGCGGAGAATGTAAATTGGGAGGATAATCATGAACGATACGAAGAGATGATACACGATGCCTTCGGCTTTGACAATATGGAAGGCATTGAGGAAGAGGAGCCTAACCAAGAAGCTGCCAGATTTTACTCGTTATTAGAAACTGCCAAAGAACCGCTCTTTGAGGGTTGTGTACATTCTAAGTTGTCTGCTTGTGTTCGAATGATGAGCATTAAGTCTAAATCAAGCCACACACAAGAGTCGTTCAATAAGTGGGCCACCCTCTGTAGTGAACTAGTGCCTCCCGGAACTTCGAATTTCCCAAAGTCCCACTATGAGGCAAAGAAGTTAGTGTCGAAGTTGGGATTAAACATCATTAAAATTGATTGTTGCTCAAATAATTGCATGTTGTTCTTCAAGGATGATGCAGCACTTGCATCTTGTAAGTTTTGTGGGGAACCTCGGTATAAGGAAGAGATGAAGAGGGTAGGAAAGCGGAGGTTAAAGAGAGTTCCGGTTAAGCGAATGCATTACTTGCCAATTATCCCTAGGCTTAAAAGGTTGTACGCTTCCATGAGCTCGACGCCTCATATGACATGGCATAGCGAGAACAAGAGAGACGATGGCATCATGACACACCCGTCCCACGGGGAGGGTTGGAGACATTTTGATCATGTTCATCCATCATTCGCGAGTGAACCTCAGAATGTTAGGTTGGGGCTATGTTCTGATGGTTTCGCACCGCACTCGAATTTCGGAAACCCTTATTCTTGTTGGCCCGTTGTTGTTACACCGTATAATCTGCCTCCTGAAATGTGCATGAAGGAACCCTATGTGTTTCTGAATTGTGTTATACCCGGTCCTAGCAATCCAAAAGTTAAGATAGATGTTTTCTTGCAACCGTTAGTGGACGAGCTGATGGAATTGTGGGAAGTTGGTGTGGAGACCTATGACAGATCGACCAAGACTAACTTTCGGATGCGCGCCGTGTTGATGTGGACTATCAACGACTTTCCTGCATATGGAATGTTGTTGGGTTGGTCTACGCAGGGTCGATTGGCATGTCCTGTGTGTTTAGAAGACACCAAAGCATTCTGGTTGAACAATGGGGGCAAGAACTCTTGGTTTGATTGTCACAGAAGGTTCCTCGACTTAGATCATGTGTTTCGGCGAAATAATTATTCATTCAAAAGGAATAGAACTGAGACAGAAGAGGCACCATATCGGTTAGAAGGGTTGGATGTATGGAATAGGGTCCGCCAGATAGCAAGAATTACAAAGACCGGACGTTGGGTCAGACCAATTGGGTATGGTAGAGAGCACAACTGGACGAAGCAAAGTATCTTCTGGGAGTTGCCTTACTGGAAAGACAACTTGGTGCGCCATTGTCTTGACGTGATGCACATTGAAAAGAATGTCTTCGATAACATTATGCACACTGTTATGGACGATGAAAGAACAAAGGACAACGACAAGGCTAGGCTTGATATGCAAGAGCTTTGTCGTCACCCTGAGCTTAACTTGAAGCGACTAGATTCCGGGAAGTGGCTCAAACCGAAGGCCGCCTTCGCATTAACTAAAGAACAAAGACAAAATGTGTATAGATGGCTTCAGGGTTTGAGATTCCCTGACGGATATTCCTCTAAACTCGGAAGATGTGCAAATGTGACACAAGGCAAGATTGCGGGGTTTAAGAGTCATGATTGTCATGTTTTTATGGAGTCATTGCTTCCTATCGCATTCAGGGACCTTCCGAAAATCATATGGAAGCCGCTTACTGAGTTAAGCGAGTTTTTTAGGGAGTTATGTTCTAGAGAGCTACGCGTGCATGATCTCTTGATGATGGAAAAGAATATTCCGATAATACTCTGTAAATTAGAGAGAATATTCCCGCCAGGGTTTTTTGATGTCATGGAGCACTTGCCAATTCATCTGCCTTACGAAGCTAGGGTTTGTGGGCCTGTTCAATTTAGATGGATGTATCTGTTTGAGCGTTTAATCGGATCATACAAGCGAACCGTTAAGAACAGAGCTCGTATAGAGGGTTCCATATGCGAGGCCTTCCTTGCCAAAGAGACTTCCTCATTTTGCTCTTTCTATTTCGAACCACATGTGCAAACACATAGAACTACAATGGGCAGGAATGATGAAAGAGGGGAGGCATCATCGGGTAGTGCTACACTAGCAATCTTTAACTAGGAGGGAATAGCAAAGGGGGCTGGGAGCGATTATTGGCTAGAGGGGAGAGATATATCAGCTGCGCATTTGCACATATTGCTTAATTGTGACGAAGTTACACCCTTCATCGAGTGAGTGGATTTTTCTATTATTTCTTTACTTCAAGTCGATTTCTATTTCTTTTCTTGAAAATAATTGTTCTGTACGAATCGTAGGATATTCCAACAAGCAAACCCTGGTGCCCCGATTGAGCAATTTCCAGTTTGGTTTAGAGAATACGTGGAACAAAATGTAGACAATACACCAAACCATGAACTTGTGGCCCTTAGTTGCCGTCCCATGAACAAAGCCACCAGTTATCCAAGTTACATTGTCAATGGGTACCGATTCCATTCACTTGAGTGGTCGAAGGAGAAAAGAACCGATAACACTGGGGTTTGTGTCCGAGGGGAATATAACGGTAGCCAAAGTGATTGGTATGGGGTTCTGCACCATGCCCTCCAGATTGAGTTTTGCGCATGTCGCAGAAGCTTCCATGTTTTTTTGTTCAAGTGTGAATGGTTCGATCCAGGTCCTCGAACCGGCACTAGGAAACACAAATTCTACAACATAATCGAAGTCAACCCCAATAAGAGATACAGATACTATGACCCATTCATCTTGCCCCAGAATGCTCGGCAAGTGTATTACTTGTCTTACCCCGGAAGTTGCAAAACTGATTGGTTGGTGGTGATCAAAACTAAACCAAGAGGTCGGATTGAGAGTGATAAAAACGAAGAGGAAAAACCTTACCAAACTGATTATCCAATTCCTTCACAGATAGATGGTGAAACAGGTCCTTCGATAAGTCTTGCCAATCCTGAAATCCCTGATGAAGTTATTGACGTCCATAGTGATAATTACATGGTTGCACCAGGCGTAGATCATGAGGAGGAAGTAGATGCGGAAGCAGAATACGAAGAAGAGGGTGAGTTTGATGAAGATGAGCATAGCACAGAAGATGAAGACAACGTTGAAGATAACTTACGCCTGTCGAGTAGTGATGACGATTAGGGTAACTGGATTATTTGCTACTTTCATAGTAACATGCATGGTGTAATTTGTTTATTACATTACCTTAATATTTTATATTTACGTGCTAATTTTATATTTCCATACTTTATGTTTACATTCTACTCGTATGCGAACTTATTTCTTTTCATTGAAATGTTTCAGATTCGTATGGCAGAGAGAGGTGCAGTGAGAGGTACTGGGAGAGCCACTGGTAGAGGTCGTGGGACTTCATCTCCTTCTTCTACAGCGTCTCCTTCTACCTCCGCCACACCGGGCAGCACACAGGTGACTTCATCTCCATCTCCATACTTGGTAATCTTGAATCCGGAATACCATGGCCCTTCGTCGCCTCCTGCCCCCACTGTTCCACCAACGATGCCCTCGTGGACCCGTAGAGTATGCAGAGAGACATTTTTCATGTCACCGGTGGATTTAGGGGGGGGAAAAAATCCGCCAGTAAAATTGCGGGAAGGTTAAAATAGGCGCCAACGTCACCAGCAGAAAAAATCCGCTGGTAATTCCCCCCGTACGGAGGGACCGATTTTGTCCCCCAACAACTTGTACCGGCGGAAAAATCCGCCGGTACTTACCAGTGGAGTTAAAAAATCCGCCGGTAACGTGTTACCGTCGCCACTTTTACCGGCGGAAAAAATCCGCCGGTAATTCCCCCCCTAACCTCAAAAACGGCCGAAATCCTCATAAAATCCGCCGGTAATTCCGCCGGTAACAGGTGTTTTTTTTGTAGTGCGCTGGAACTTGGAGAAAGATGGTTTCTTTTTTCTTCAGAGAAAACCAAGGGCGTTTAGGAAGAAAGAGAAGAAAGACCAAATAGAAATGAAAAGTTTTGAAATCCCAAACCTTACTCAACAAGCTTCGGGAATCCAAAGGGGCAAGTACAATGATGGGATGGTTACTGAAATTTCGAAAACCACTCCCACTACTCTCTCTTTCGAAAAATGTGAAGAAACCATCGTTCTTTTTCTGCCACATCAGCAGAAGTAAAATAAAACGACATACCACAAACTGGCTGACGCGTAAGCAGCCGGAAAAGCAACTACGTCGGCATCATACAGAAAGTAGTCGGAAATTCACTAAACTACTCAGAAATCGAATGAACTCATTCATTTCCCGAGTGGGGGCAATGCTACGGACCGGCCCAATAAGGCCCAATCCACTAGTCAATAGCCAATTTACTTGGCCCATAGGATCAAAGATCAAACTAAAAAGGAAAGATTCAATAGAATCATGAAGAGATTCTATCCGAATCTTAATCACCCGCAACTATATAAACTATGGGAAACACTCCCCCAAGGTACGCATTCTCTAAACCTTAACCTCCCATATTAGCCCTAGAATCTCATAATCCTAATTCTGGGATTCTAGTGCTATTCACTCATCATATCAACCACCTTCTTTGGATTCAGCCCTCGGACTCTTCCGAGTGCTTCCCTCGGAAGGAACATTCTCTCTCACTCATTCTCACTGTTTATTCTCTCTCACGACTAAGGTCCATTGGATCATTGTTTGGTACATCTGTGCTTAACAACTGCTCTGTTGCAGGTGTGACAAGCATGTTGTCGGGTAGGGATATTTTAATGAGGGGATAATGACTTTGAAGTAATGAAAATTAATGCATGTTGGCTTTATTGGGCAAATGGGATGATTGTTTGGTAGAGTGAGCCTTTATTTTTTTTTGAAATCCCCACTATATAAAAAGAGAGTAGTAATAGGTTAGTTACTTGATAAGCGTCACTATATCTAAAAAAAAAGTAGTAGTAGGTTAGTTATTTGGTAAGGGGAAGGTCTATGATGAAGACACTAAAGTGTCTTCTAGTGAAGATAGATACTTTGGTTGAATCTTAACCGTTAATTTGTACTGTTAAAATCTGATGTGTAATTAATGCTATCATTATGAGAAAGATAAACTTCTAAATATGACAATATCCTTGCTAGAACACACTTAAATGTCTTCATAGTAGAATTTTTCATTTGATAAGTGTCTAATTTTAAGGTTGACTAAATATCCAATTTAATGAATAGTCATAAATAACCATAAAAAGTAATATGAAAATTTAAAAGAATAGTTAAAAATGTCATTATACTTTATCTATTTTTATTTCAAGTATGCTACATGCACACCTCTTTTCTCTAACCAAGTTAAACCAAGTGAATTTTACTCACTCTCACTCCACGCGCACGAACAAAATATTACTACTAGAACGAACAGAAAATTTAAAAGCAAACGAATATGCTTTAAAACCTATTCATGTCAACTATAAAAACATGTTTGTTGTACATATAAATTTTTGTTTGTACAGTGCACGCGCGAACTTGGTTGGACTTGGTTGAAAAAAATAGGTATACGTATAGAATTATTGTTTTTATTTTAGATCCCTACTATATAAAAAGATAGTAGCACTAGTAAGTTAGTTACTTGACAAAGTGTTTAACTTTAATGGTTGACCAGTGTCCAATTTAATAAATTGACATTAATATCCATGAAAATTAATATAAAAATAAAAAAATAATTAAAAAGATCATTACACTTTTTCTATTTTTATTTTAATATTAATATTATGAGTAAAGCAAAACATATATATCATTATACTACTGTATTTTGTAACTTAATATGATAAAATAACTTTACCACAACAATCAACGTGAAATAAAAATACTAAATAATTCATTACATGCGTAACGCGTGGGTTGTATCCTAGTTGGGGTTAAATGAGTTTGGTTCTTTAGTTGATTGTAAGGGTTTTTCATGGTCCGACTATGGTGGTCGGAGAAGGTGGCCAATATTTGGGTAATCCAATGAAGGTTAAAAAGAGTTAAGTGTGTAGCATGATAGATTGCAAGTAATAACCAGGCGCATAAACATGTATGTGTTAGTCCAAAAATAAAAAATCTTTGTGAGGCGGAAGAAATAGTAAAATAAATAGGGGAATAAGAATGGAGAATATGTGATTTTTTGTGACTTGAGAATATGTGATCTGTTTTACCTGTTAGATATGATGCACGAACACAGATACGGGACACAGCATGACACGACAAGAAGTATCGTAGATGCAGATATGTAATTTTAATTTTTTATGTGACATGGGATATGTGATATATATAAAATATAATGTATTTTAAAAAAATTACTTATGAAATTTTATTTAGATTAAAATTTAAAAACGAATTTTTAATATTTTTAATTATGTAAAGTATTTACGATAAATTTAGGAATTTAAAAATTAATATATAGTATTTTTACTCCGATTTTAGGAATATAAGCGAACAATAAAGTTGGACTTGATAAATAAAAAGCCAGAACTTGGAGTTTTCGAATAATTCTTAAAACACACTCGTTCTTCATAACCAGGACAACATATCGTATTTAGTTTCATCCTCGTCATCTACGCACAATCAATAATGATCACGAAAAGATTTTATAAACTCATAATCAACTATGAAATTTTCTTCTAATACCATGAAGTCTACCCATTCACAATCAGAAGGGATATGTCGAGGTATCTCCTCACCTGACCTTGTCATAATGAAAACTGATTCCTACAAAATTAAAGAGAATATTCTAAAAAAACGAAGAAGAAGAGAAGAGAAAACTCTAGAATCTAAACACAAAGCATCAAAATCATTTTCATTGCAAAATCAAACAAGATAACGAACCAAAATTGAACAATTGAGCGAAAAAAAATGGTTGGGAAGAGTCTTGAATTGCGGAGAAAAGAACGGGTCATATAGTTTAGGTAAGTTTTTTGTTTGCGTCTCTTCATTGGATAATCTAATTCGTTTTTCAAATATATTCAACGGTATATATTCCTTATCTATAACATAAGCCCTTTTCAGAATTTCATTGTTTAATTTGTTTGTTTTTTCTTCATTTTTAGAGTTCTAATAATTAGTAAATTCATCATATAAGATTTTTTTCTCTTGTTCTTGTTAAAGGGTCTATTCTTTTTCTATTAGGTAAAAGATTTTCTTTCTTTTTCATCATTTTGACATGTATCAAAAAAGAATTGCGACGTTTCATTTATTCTTGTTTGTTATAATAGAATCCGAATCACTAACTTA
Source organism: Stylosanthes scabra (assembly GCA_036250425.1). Taxonomy (NCBI): domain Eukaryota; kingdom Viridiplantae; phylum Streptophyta; class Magnoliopsida; order Fabales; family Fabaceae; genus Stylosanthes; species Stylosanthes scabra. The sequence goes on from JASCZI010090693.1 coordinate 54,456, forward strand.
TATAAAATATAGAGTAAAATCCAATTCAGCCCTGATTATTTTCAATTTGGACAAGCCCACCCTTAACGATTCGAAAACCTCAATCCGGCTCTCAACCATGTTAAAATTAGGACAAATAAACCCTTAAAATCGGTTTATCAACACTAAAGCAACTAAAGGTCAGGTCGAAGGGGTTATGAATGCTCTTGATGTTTTTACTCGGGCATCGGGTCTCAAGGTTAATTTTTCAAAATCCAAGGCCTTTTGTTCTAAAAATATTACTCAAAGGCGTAGGGGTGTTTTAGATGGAGTATCAAACATTCATTTTACTCAAAACCTTGGCAAGTACTTGGGCGTTAATCTAGGCCATGAGAGGTCCTCTCGCAAAGCTGCTCAAGAAGTGATTGATAAGATCAGTTAGCGCTTGGCTAATTGGAAAGGTAGAATGCTCAATAAAGCCGGTAGATTATGCTTGGTCAAATCTGTCATTTCTTCTATCCCTGTTTATCAGATGCAGGTTACTCTTCTTCCAGCATATGCTCATGACAAGATTAACTCACTGATGCGCCAATTCCTTTGGAAAGGCAATGCTACTGGTAAGGGTTTAGTGCTTACTAATTGGAAGCAGGCTGTGACTCCAAAAAGATTTGGTGGTCTTGAGATTCGGGATGCTCAATGTGTGAATTATGCATTACTTGGAAAGCTGGTGTGGCAAATCATTCACTATAAAGCTTTGGGTTCAAATGGTGACAAAAAAATACTTGAATGAGTCCCGGAATTGGAATTCTTTACATGGTGTTTCTGACCTTTGGAAGTACATTGTTAAGGTTTACA